>JAJHIY020002099.1:25000-94848 GCA_022114975.2 Lampris megalopsis | reverse complement strand
ATAAGCTTCTCCTTCCATAAGCTGTGGTGAGAAGGAATAGTAATAAAAGCAAAGTGTAATGTCACATAGCGGTTATAATGTCCACGCTAGCTGACTCTCTAACTTGTGGCTAACGTTAAGTCAGCTCTTATAACCTCATTCATAGTAAACACACTGCCAACAGCAGTCTGACTTACGATACTAGACGAAGCAACACAACAACACACTGACTACATGTTCTATTGTTCCCACGTTGTTTTAAAAACCCACAATGCGCTGAGGCGAAAAGTATCTGTGGCATATCTCCTGCCGCCGCTAGGGGCGCTAATTTAGGAAACGCTCCTGTGGGTCGTATTAGAGGACAAACGACCCATGTGGTCGTATGGGTCGGAGGACTCGTTGCCACTTAGACAGAGACGCATCTTGTCTGCACACCCCTTCACACTGTCAGCGCTGCTTAGCGCCACCCTGAGAGTAGGAGGAGGAGGAGGAGGAGGAGGAGGAGGAGGAGGGTCTTCCTGCAGAACCAGTGGCAATCATGCTCGTGTGCAGTGTGCGGAGCCAATTTCACTTCAATAAAACCACAGAGAGACGAGGCGTTTCCGTTTTGTCTGCGCTACGTTTCCCTTTGACGCCTTAAAAGCCATCAGTTCAGCAACGCACGGCAATGCCCTGCACAACGGCACTCGGGATGCAGACCTTCAGACACCCCACAAGACCACCGACAGGGCACCTGCATGAAGACATGCGCAGAACGACACCGGCACCGAGGAGCCGCCACAGTGGATGAGGGAGTGGGCCGCCTCGGGAGGGAGGCGAGAGGAGGGAAATGAATAGAGAGAGCCTCGGAGGTGGAAGAAGTGCTCCTTACAAGCACGCACACAGACACACACGCACACGCACACGCACACACGCGCACGCACGCACGCACGCACACACACACACACACACACACACACACACACACACACACACGCACAACTTGGGAGACTAGTTCTGGCCTGCCACATCCATTAGGTTGTCATGAAGGCTGTTGCAGGGCAGTACACTTCATGTACTCTGTGCTGCCCTGCAGAACCCACTTGCTGTTGTTTACTGGTTAGACGTGTGTTCGACCAGCCTCTGGACCAGCCTCTGGACCAGCCTCTGGACCAGCCTCTGGACCAGCCTCTGGACCAGCCTCTGGACTACCTGCAGCGTCAAACTGGTATCAAAGGATAACGGCGCATGTCAGATGGTCATTTGGTTCCTCGGTTTGCCCCCTCGGCTGTCTTCTCTCGCAGCAGGGAGCCGGCGTTGTGAGGGTGCAGGAGCCACCTAGACGCCGGCCTGTGGAGGCCGGGGCCGTGACTGCTGTCCTCTGTCATATGTCACGTTGTGTGACCCTGGAGAGGGGGCCTGACATGGACTATTTGTTAGCTTTGGCTGTCTGACAACCAGCTTCCTCCCCTCCATCACTGCGGTATGCGTCTGCAGCAGGTCTCGCCACTCCGCAGCTGATGGATGGCGCGACGGCCAGGGGGGGCTGCCATTAAGGTGAGCTGGACTTCCTGGTTTGCTGTGTTTCTGACCTGCCCAGGCTGCTCTCTATCGTTTTTTGTTTTTTGTTTTCCCAAACTATCCTGCAGCACACGTCAGATCCCCCTCCCTCCTGAGCGTCTGCAGTTTTCTTTATCCAACGTTAAGATGGTCTCGCTGTCCAGCTGTCCGCCCGTCAGTTGGTCTGCATGTCAATGGAGGGAGGGCCTGCAAGTGGAACAGAGCTGCTGCTGCTGTTGCAGGCAGTGGGTTTCAAGAAGCCAACACAGGAACAACAACGAACATGCTGCGTGTTTGCTCCATTGAACGTAGTGATGCGCGGTCCTGCGTTCCTGCACACAGCCACCAGGGGGCGGTGAGTCGGTAAACTTGAACTCCTACCAAGCTGTGTTCTGTCAGAGCACGGAAGTAGTTAGAGGCCAGCTGGGGGTTGGGACAAGGTAGGGTCATGATGGCACAGCAGCGTTGTCGTTTCCTGCTTTTAAAGACTGCAACGTTCTGCGCTTATGACACCGTATAGCGGCCATATTACCTGTCTCCTGAGACCGTATAGCGGCCATATTACCTGTCTCCTGAGACCGTATAGCGGCCATATTACCTGTCTCCTGAGACCGTATAGCCGCCATATTACCTGTCTCCTGAGACCGTATAGCCGCCATATTACCTGTCTCCTGACACCGTATAGCGGCCATATTACCTGTCTCCTGAGACCGTATAGCGGCCATATTACCTGTCTCCTGACACCGTATAGCGGCCATATTACCTGTCTCCTGACACCGTATAGCGGCCATATTACCTGTCTCCTGGCACCGTATAGCGGCCATATTACCTGTCTCCTGGCACCGTATAGCGGCCATATTACCTGTCTCCTGACACCGTATAGCGGCCATATTACCTGTCTCCTGGCACCGTATAGCGGCCATATTACCTGTCTCCTGGCACCGTATAGCGGCCATATTACCTGTCTCCTGACACCGTATAGCGGCCATATTACCTGTCTCCTGGCACCGTATAGCGGCCATATTACCTGTCTCCTGGCACCGTATAGCGGCCATATTACCTGTCTCCTGACACCGTATAGCGGCCATATTACCTGTCTCCTGTCACCGTATAGCGGCCATATTACCTGTCTCCTGACACCGTGTAGCGGCCATATTACCTGTCTCCTGACACCGTATAGCGGCCATATTACCTGTCTTCTGACATCGTATAGCGGCCATATTACCTGTCTCCTGGCACCGTATAGCGGCCATATTACCTGTCTCCTGACACCGTATAGCGGCCATATTACCTGTCTCCTGAGACCGTATAGCGGCCATATTACCTGTCTCCTGACACCGTATAGCGGCCATATTACCTGTCTCCTGAGACCGTATAGCGGCCATATTACCTGTCTCCTGAGACCGTATAGCGGCCATATTACCTGTCTCCTGACACCGTATAGCGGCCATATTACCTGTCTCCTGGCACCGTATAGCGGACATATTACCTGTCTCCTGACACCGTATAGCGGCCATATTACCTGTCTCCTGAGACCGTATAGCGGCCATATTACCTGTCTCCTGACACCGTATAGCGGCCCTATTACCTGTCTCCTGAGACCGTATAGCGGCCATATTACCTGTCTCCTGACACCGTATAGCGGCCATATTACCTGTCCCCTGGCACCGTATAGCGGCCATATTACCTGTCTCCTGGCACCGTATAGCGGCCATATTACCTGTCTTCTGACATCGTATAGCGGCCATATTACCTGTCTCCTGGCACCGTATAGCGGCCATATTACCTGTCTCCTGACACCGTATAGCGGCCCTATTACCTGTCTCCTGAGACCGTATAGCGGCCATATTACCTGTCTCCTGACACCGTATAGCGGCCATATTACCTGTCTCCTGAGACCGTATAGCGGCCATATTACCTGTCTCCTGAGACCGTATAGCGGCCATATTACCTGTCTCCTGAGACCGTATAGCGGCCATATTACCTGTCTCCTGAGACCGTATAGCGGCCATATTACCTGTCTCCTGACGCCGTATAGCGGCCATATTACCTGTCTCCTGAGACCGTATAGCGGCCATATTACCTGTCTCCTGACGCCGTATAGCGGCCATATTACCTGTCTCCTGGCACCGTATAGCGGCCATATTACCTGTCTCCTGAGACCGTATAGCGGCCATATTACCTGTCTCCTGACGCCGTATAGCGGCCATATTACCTGTCTCCTGACGCCGTATAGCGGCCATATTACCTGTCTCCTGACACCGTATAGCGGCCATATTACCTGTCCCCTGGCACCGTATAGCGGCCATATTACCTGTCTCCTGGCACCGTATAGCGGCCATATTACCTGTCTTCTGACATCGTATAGCGGCCATATTACCTGTCTCCTGGCACCGTATAGCGGCCATATTACCATCTCATCACCTCCACGTTACTGATCAGCGATTATCAAACATGCCATTGCGTAAACATTTTGTGAGAGCACCAATAGTCATCGGTACAATTCATTCATTCATTCATTCATTCATCATCAGCCACTTCTCCGGGGTCGGGTCGCGGTGGCAACTAGCTAAGTAGGGCACTCAAGACGTCCCTCTCCCCAGCAGCGCCCTCCAGCCTCTCATGAGGGACCCCAAGGCGTTCCCAGGCCAGAGTGGACATGTAGTCCCTCCAGTGAGTTCTGGGTCTACCCCGGGTTCTCCTCCCAGTTAGACGTGCCCGGAAAACCTCCAAAGGAAGGCGCCCAGGAGGCATCCTGATCAGATGCCCAAACCACCTCAACTGGCTCCTTTCGACGCGAAGGAGCAGCGGCTCTAGTCCGAGCTCCCTCCAGATGTCCGATCTCCTCACCCTATCTCTAAGGCTGAGCCCAGACACCCTACTGAGGACACTCAGTTCAGCCGCAGCGATCTCACCCTTTCAGTCACCACCCAAAGCTCATGACCACAGGTGGGGGTTGGAACGAAGATGGACTGGTAAATCTCTACTACTACTAGTACCACTACTACTACTAATACTACTACTACTACTACTAGTACCACTACTACTGCTGTTACTATCGGCTGCTCCGTTAGGGGGCGCCACAGCGGATCATTGGTTTCCATGTCTTCCTGTCTTCTGCATCTTCCTCTGTCACACCAGCCACCTGCATGTCCTCCCTCACCACATCCATAAACCTCCTCTTTGGCCTTCCTCTTCTCCTCTTCCCTGGCAGCTCCATATTCAGCGTCCTTCTCCCAGTATACCCAGCATCTCTCCTCCACACATGTCCAAACCATCTCCATCTTGTCTCTCTTGCTTTGTCTCCACACCGTCCAACCTGAGCTGTCCCTCTAATATACTCCTTCCTAATCCTGTCCTTCTTCATCACCCCCAATGAAAATCTTATCATCTTCATCTCTGCCACCTCCAGCTCCTCCTCCTGTCTTTTCATCAGTGCCACTGTCTCCAAACCATATAACATAGCTGGTCTCACTACCATCTTGTAAACCTTCCCTTTAACTCTTGCTGGTACCCTTCTGTCACACATCACTCCTGACACTCTTCTCCACCCACTCCACCCTGCCTGCACTCTCTTCTTCACCTCTCTTCTGCACTCCCCGTTACTTTGGACAGTTGACCCCAAGTATTTAAACTCATCCACCTTCTTCACCTCCACTCCTTGCATCCTCACCATTCCACTGTCCTCCCTCTCATTCACACATAGGTATTCCGTCTTGCTCCTTCTGACTTTCATTCCTCTTCTCTCCAGTGCATACCTCCACCTCTCCAGCTCTCCTCCACCTGCACCCTACTCTCACTACAGATCTCCTGCCTGATCTCATCTGTCAACCTGTCCATCACCACTGCAAACAAGAAAGGGCTCAGATTGGTAAATCTCTACAATATCGTCTAAATATCGATGTCGAGGATTTTGGACAAAAATATCGTGATATTTGATGTGGTCCATTTCAAACAGCCCTACGCACAAGGACCGGATACACCCACCAAATACTCCCACACGACACAGGAAGTAGAGACGAGGTGAAACACGGTCTGTCCTCAGATAAACTGTAGCAGCTACCTCATCTTCGAAGGGTCAAGGTAAATGACCAGAGACGCCTCTAAAAGGGCACAGAGTAACAAAAAGGGACATGGGGTCCAGGTGTGAAAGGTCAAAGGTGATACATATGGATGGATTATGACAAAGTTCATCACGCAGGCTGAGACTGTTTGTTTGTTTGTTTGTTTGTTTGTTTGTTTGTTTGTTTGTTTGTTTGTTTTCACAGAGACGGTATGCGTTTCCATTCAGGGCACGCGCGTCTCGGCAGTCCTCGAGGTCTCCCACCATGCACCAGGCAGCGCAGCCTGATCAGCACTTAATGACACTTAACACCAGCTCTTCAACCCAGCCCCGCTTATTAAGACTGCAACAGATGTTTTACCAAAGTGATCCGCAGCTTTAATTAGCCATTGATACTAAATGCATTAGCACGAGCAAGCATCCCGGTCTGAGATAGAGACACCTGCCAGGGAGAGGGAGAGACAGACAGAGAGAGACAGAGAGACAGAGAGAGAGAGAGACAGACAGAGACAGAGAGACAGAGAGAGAGAGAGAGACAGAGAGAGAGACAGAGAGAGAGACAGAGAGAGACAGAGAGAGAGACAGAGAGACAGAGAGAGACAGAGACAGAGAGAGACAGAGAGAGAGAGAGAGACAGAGAGAGACAGAGAGAGAGAGAGAGAGAGAGAGAGTGAGAGAGACAGAGAGAGAGAGAGAGAGAGAGAGAGAGAGAGAGAGAGAGAGAGAGAGAGAGAGACAGAGAGAGACAGAGAGACACAGAGAGAGACAGAGGGAGAGAGACAGAGAGAGAGAGAGAGAGAGAGAGAGAGACAGAGAGAGAGAGAGAGAGAGAGACAGAGAGAGAGAGAGAGAGAGAGAAGGACTGGGAGGAGGAAGTGAAGGGTAGGTGGGCGGGGCTATGGGGATGACTGAGGCGAAACGTCGACGGTGGTCGCTGGGATAGAGAACATTGTGGGGTTGGCATTATAAACTGTAATATGACCATACACACTTTCTTTCCCTTTCCGTCATCCCAGCATGCCTCGCTGTTGAAGTGATTCATCGGTGGACTTATGTGCTGAAACATCTGGTGGTTTATGGAGGCCTGGGTCCAGGTTTATGGAGGCCTGGGTCCAGGTTTGTGGAGGACTGGGTCCAGGTTTATGGAGGACTGGGTCCAGGTTTATGGAGGACTGGGTCCAGGTTTATGGAGGCCTGGGTCCAGGTTTATGGAGGCCTGGGTCCAGGTTTATGGAGGACTGGGTCCAGGTTTATGGAGGTCTGGGTCCAGGCTGTGGCTGCGGGGAGCATCCCTTGCAGGGAACCGTTTCTTTCCTGAACGGATTCTCCTTAATAGCACGAGGCGACACCTTCGTCATCCCTCATTCAAACAGGTGCACTCACGAGCCCATCTCCTCTTCTCTGGGGTGAGACAGGGAACAGAGTTGGGTGGAGAATTAAAGAAAAGAAGAAAGAATAGAGACAGCTATCTATTTAAACAGCCGTGCTGAAGAAACCCCGTATAGAAGAAGAGCGCGGCAGCCTGAAGACCCTCAGTCCCCCTGCAGGCCTGGAGGAACCAGGGACGTCCTGAAGCCCAGCGCCCAACACCGTCTTCTGCACGCCACAGATCTCAGCAGCGAGTCCTCCAACCCATAAGACCACATAGGTCTTTGGTCCTCTAATACGACACTCAGCAGCGTTTCCTAAATTAGCGCCCCTAGCGGCGGCAGGAGGTATGCCACAGATACTTTTCGCCTCAGTGCATTGTGGGTTTTTAAAACAACGTGGGAACAATAGAACATGTAGTCAGTGTGTTGTTGTGTTGTTTCGTCTAGTGTCGTAAGTCAGACTGCTGTTGGCAGTGTGTTTACTATGAATAAGGTTATAAGAGCTGACTTAACGTTAGCCACAAGTTAGAGAGTCAGCTAGCGTGGACATTATAACCGCTATGTGACATTACACTTTGCTTTTATTACTATTCCTTCTCACCACAGCTTATGGAAGGAGAAGCTTGTTGTTACAGGGGAAGTGACGTAGTATGATGACGGAGGAGCGCGAGGACGTAGCTTAAAACACCACTACGGGAGGTAATAAGCTGCTCGTACAAACCACCTGTGGGGTGGTTTATTCATGGAGGACCGTCTCGTTTAACCCTGAGGACACATTACAGACCTGTCTGTCTGCCTGCACCGCCTGCTGTCCTGCTGTCCGTCTCACTGCTCTCGTTAGCGGCTAGTTAAACCGGGGCCGTGGTCTGGTCTCATGGCAACTACAGCATCCTTCTTTCACTGGGTTGTATCTCTGCACACCCCCGCCTCCAACAAGGCCACATCCTCAGCTAACACAACCCATCACAGCATCAGCACAACGCACACGCACACACACACACACACACACACACACACACACACACACACACACACACACACACACACACGGTGCTCTGCAGACCCCGGGCCTGTCCTCGGTACACCGTGCATGGTTGATGTAAACCGTTTTCTGCTTTAATGGGGGCAGAAATGAATCCCCTGTTAGAGATTACTGCCACATGTAACAGCCCTGGAGCGGCCTGCTTTAAAGGGTTTTACAAGGTTAAACGAGTGTGCCAGGGGCAGTGGATGAGGGGGTGGGTTGGGTTGTTGGGGAGGGGGGGTGCAGGAGGGGGTGGATGGAAGCGGGGGGTCTGGGCCTTCATGTCCAAATTCATAAAAGCACAATGATGCACCACGAGGCTTTATAAACCCGTAGACACCTCTGCTCAAACCGAGGGCAGTTGAGGCAGGCCGGGAACTGGGGCAGGGGGCGGGGGGACAGTAAAGTGCTCAGCAAAACCTCCCAGGGCCAATGGATGTCTGCATGTGAGCAGACATAATAGAGGCCTTTTAATGGGAAATGTCCCCACTTAGGCCTTAATCTAGCCGAGCATCGTATTAAGCAGATGCAGTAATGAGTGAGAGGGAGCAAAGTGCACGACAACATCACGGAGCAGCCATGCCGTGTTTGCACAGGACAATGGCGGCAGGGCTGCAGCCTGCAGACGGAGGTTCATGCAGGGGTTGATGATGCACTTTTCTACTTAGTGGGATTAAAAAGCGCAGCCGGGACTTGAGCGGCGACAGACAAATCTGGTCTTCTGAAGTGTGCTGTGTGGGCCGCATCCTGCACGCTGCAGGGTGGACGGACAGGTCTTCACTTTCTACTGCCTTTCCTGGTCCTTTCCCTTCTCTTATGCACAACCTAGTGCTGGGTGGTAGTGGTAAAATCCAAAACAGGTCCTCCAACCCATATGACCACACAGGTCGCATACCCTCTGAATAGGGGTGGGCAGTCTGATCCAGAAAGGGCCGGTGTGGGTGCAGGTTTTTGTTCCAACCAAGCAGTGACACACCTGTGTCTCCTAATCAAGTTTCTCAGCAAAGACTCTACTAGTTGGTCAGTGGGATCAGGTGTGTAACTCCTTGGTTGGAACAAAAACCTGCACCCACACCGGCCCTTTCTGGATAAGACTGCCCATATGACCCACAGAAGCGTTTCCTAAATTAGCGCCCCTACTGGCGGCAGGAGATATGCTACAGATCCTTTTCGCCTCTGTGCATTGTGGGTTTTTATCTACTTGTTGACATCAAGTTGTACACCTCAAGTTATGCCCACAATTGGACGGACAGACGGAATTGCGGACATAACTTGAGGTGTACAACAGGAACCTTTTGACCCGCCTGCTGGCAGGTGCAGGTGAGAGTCTGCTGACAGGTGCAAGTGTGAGTGTGCTGGTGGGTGCAGGTGAGAGTCTGCTGACAGGTGCAAGTGTGAGTGTGCTGGCAGCTGCAGGTGAGAGTCTGCTGACAGGTGCAGGTGAGAGTCTGCTGGCAGCTGCAGGTGAGAGTCTGCTGACAGGTGCAGGTGAGAGTCTGCTGACAGGTGCAGGTGAGAGTCTGCTGGCAGCTGCAGGTGAGAGTCTGCTGACAGGTGCAGGTGAGAGTCTGCTGGCAGCTGCAGGTGAGAGTCTGCTGACAGGTGCAGGTGAGAGTCTGCTGGCAGCTGCAGGTGAGAGTCTGCTGACAGGTGCAGGTGAGAGTCTGCTGACAGGTGCAGGTGAGAGTCTGCTGACAGGTGCAGGTGAGAGTGTGCTGACAGGTGCAGGTGAGAGTCTGCTGGCAGCTGCAGGTGAGAGTCTGCTGACAGGTGCAGGTGAGAGTCTGCTGACAGGTGCAGGTGAGAGTCTGCTGACAGCTGCAGGTGAGAGTCTGCTGACAGGTGCAGGTGAGAGTCTGCTGACAGGTGCAGGTGAGAGTCTGCTGACAGGTGCAGGTGAGAGTCTGCTGGCGGGTGCAGGTGAGAGTCTGCTGACAGGTGCAGGTGAGAGTCTGCTGGCAGCTGCAGGTGGAAGTGTGTGGACAGTTGTGTGCATGTGGTGGACATTTATCCATGGTAAATCTTGCAGGCATCGCGAAAAACATGCCATTGTCAACAGCACACGCCAACAAACAGGAAACTGTAATGACCGCTGCAGTAGAAACCGGAAGTCAGTGGACTACAGTTATGCACAGAGCCAAATGGCGGGGGTACAAGTGGGGAGAAATAGGAGGGGGGAGCAAAAAAACAAAAAACCAAAAGCAAAACTGAAACAGCATTTGGCTGGAAACACACACACACACAAGCTGAATTTGGTCAAAACAACCAAACGTTACACAAAGTGGACAAAGGTGTATTTCCTCCAGGAGGTGTTGGCTGGTTTGACTGCCTCGTCCTTTCTTTTCTTTTCAGAGTTGACGTCGTTCAGTAAAGTGACAGATTCCTGAGCGCAGCCTCATTTGAGATGATTCACTACAAGGTCCAAAGTCCACAACCCATCCGGTGTGTTAATCTCTGATTCGGACAGATCTGGAATAATGATGAGCCATTACATACATCCCTGCATTAGCATACTATATCACATACTATATCACATGATGCTGTCGATCCCAAGGGGATGGAGAGGAGGGTGATTTCTGCTCCCCATTCAACTGGTACACACACACACACACACACACACACACACACACACACACGTCTGTACATGAGTTGTGTAGGGGGAGTGTGCTACAGTATCGTCATCGCTTCCCTGGCTTTGCCCTCTACTCTCGACCTTACAGCCATTCTAATTCCGGGTGAGGCCAGTGCAACAACAAACAACAACACAACTGGAATCTGCGGACGTGCTTGTGTGTTTGTGTGCACACCTGTGGCACGGGCTTTCTTCTGATGTAAAGCTAAATGAAGGGTGCGACTTTGCGTGTGCGTGTGATTGTGTGTGCGCATGCGCGTGTGTTTCAGATGGGGACTGTGATTGTATTTTCCTTTCACCCGTCCTCTGAGGAGGTGACACGGTTGGTATTGTAATTCCATTCTCATTTTCCGCGTTGCCACGGCGACCGCAGCCTTGTCACTCAGAGGGAGCAGAGAATAGGCCTGTCAATCAGTCAAGGACCCATTACCGAGGCGATGCCTAAAAAGGCTGCACCCCCACCCCCGCCGCCACCACCGCCACCATCGATTTCCTTGTTCGCATAACGACATTTCCACACTTGGTCCCTGGCGGTGATTAGTGGGATGGGCCCCTGCACGGCGTGAGGCGGCGAGGGGACAGTGCGGCTAATGGAGGAAATGTGTGAAGCGGTGCCATTAGATTACATTGTCCTTGTCTAAAGACAATGGCATGGAAACAGAACAGAATACCTTAAGAAAAGTTCCAGGCGGGTAGGAATGAAGGCGCCTCAGAGAGGGCGGACTGCTCCACCAGAGAAAGGAAGTTATCTTCCTCCAGCAAGCGAGCGGGAGGAGGATGTGCACAGCGTCAGTGTGGGCAGGCAGATGGGGACGCAGAGGGAAGGCACATAATCAGGGCACAACACGGGACGGACAACCACAACGAACGGACAAGCAGCCAGAGCGAAGCTGCTCTTTTGAGCAGAGGGAGAAGAAGAAGAAGAAGAAGAAGAAGAAGAAGAAGAAGAAGAAGAAGAAGAAGAAGAAGAAGAAGAAGAAGAAGACGGAGGAAGAGGAGAAGACGGAGGAAGAGGAGAAGACGGAGGAGGAGGAGGAGAAGGAAGAGGAGGAGAAGGAGGAGAAGGAGGAGAAGAAGGAGGAGGAAGAGGAGGAGGAGAAGAAGGAGGAGGAAGAGGAGAAGAAGATGAAGAAGACGAAAGAGGAGAAGAAGAAGAATATAATAATAATAATGGTAATAATAATAAGAATAATAAGAATAATAGCAATAATGACAATAATAACAATAAGAAGAAGAATAATAAGAATAAGAATAAGAATATTAATAATAATAATAATGATAATGATGCTCCAAGGCAAGTAATGCAGGCATACGTGAACAGGGGTGCAGTGCGTGACAGGTGGGGTGGGTGGGCGACAAAAAAAAAGAAAGAAAGAAAGAAAAGAAAGAAAGAAAGAAAGAAAGAAAGAAAGAAAGAAAGAAAGAAAGAAAGAAAGAAAGAAAGAAAGAAAGAAAGAAAGAAAGAAAGAAAGAAAGGAGTTGGGGTGCGCGTGTCTTGCTTTCCTGCTGTGCGCCTTAAACAGAAATACTCTGAGCAGACCAGCATCCATCACCCAGCCAGTCACAAGTGTGACATGACAGGTGAAACGGCTCCTTGTCTTGTCAGAGAAATACAAAAGGAGGGCAAGGGGGAGGGTTTGGAAGAGGCACTGAAAGCAAAAGAGTGAGGGAAAAGGAACTGAAAGAAAAGGAGAAGGAAGAGGAAAAAGTGAGCAACTGAATGGAACCAGTTTACGGAGAGGCTCTCCTCCAAGCTAATGATGAACCTCTGAAAATGACTAAATAGTTGGACTGATGGAACAAGGGATGATGAACTATGGATAATGAACTAGGGATGATGAATAAGGGATGGTGAACAAGGGATGATGAACTAGGGATGAAGAACTAGGGATGATGAACTAGAGATGATGAACAAGGGATGATGAACCAGGGATGAAGAGCTAGGGATGATGAACTAGGGATGATGAACTAGAGATGATGAACTAGGGATTATGAACTAGAGATGATGAACTAGAGACGATGAACTAGGGATGATAAACTAGAGATGATGAACTAGAGACGATGAACTAGGGATGATGAACCAGGGATGAAGAGCTAGGGATGATGAACTAGGGATGACGAACTAGGGATGATGAACTAGAGATGATGAACAAGGGATGATGAACCAGGGATGAAGAACCAGGGATGACGAACTAGAGATGATGAACCAGGGATGACGAACTAGGGATGATGAACTAGAGATGATGAACAAGGGATGATGAACTAGGGATGACGAACTAGGGATGATGAACTAGGGATGACGAACTAGAGATGATGAACTAGAGATGATGAACAAGGGATAATGAACTAGGGATGACGAACTAGAGATGATGAACTAGAGATGATGGACCAGGGATGAAGAACTAGGGATGATGAACTAGGGATGACGAACTAGAGATGATGAACCAGGGATGAAGAACTAGGGATGAAGAACTAGGGGTGATGAACTAGGGATGATGAACTAGGGGTGATGAACTAGGGATGATGAACTAGGGATGATGAACAAGGGATGATGAACCGGGGATGAAGAACTAGGGATGATGAAGTAGGGATGAAGAGCTAGGGATGAAGAACTAGGGGTGATGAACTAGGGATGATGAACTAGGGATGATGAACAAGGGATGATGAACCGGGGATGAAGAACTAGGGATGATGAAGTAGGGATGAAGAGCTAGGGATGATGAAGTAGGGATGAAGAACTAGGGATGATGAACTAGGGATGGTGAACTGGTGATTATGAACTAGGGATGATGAACTAGGGATGGTGGACTAGGGATGGTGGACTAGGGATGAAGAACTAGGGAAATGAACAAGGGATGGTGAACTGGTGATTATGAACTAGGGATGATGACCTGTGGACGATAAACTAGGGATGATGGGACTTTTGTTAACACTGACGTCATGTAAATGAGCAGCTGAGCAGCTAGTGTTAAACTTAAATCCACCTTGTTAATCTAACCCAGATGGGTTTCACCACGTCGTGGTATGCACGTGCTGCTCTGCCGCTCATCTTGCTCCTTCCCAATCAGGGTTGAAGGAAAATAAAATAATTAATTAATAACGTGCCCCCACGGCAATCTTTTTCATTGTTTTTTTGTTTCTGTTTTTTTTAATTTATTTTTTTTTTGTGCTTTGTTTCCGTCTTGGCTAGGATGTTGAAGGAAGAACGATGAATAATCCGTGAGTGTGAATGGCGTTATTATTTGTTTCCTCATCCATATTTCCACAACTCACATGTTGTTATTCGTGACGTCAGGCTAAGCGACGGTGCCAGTGTTTAGCCTTGGCCCTGAACGGGACGCTTTTCACAAGTCGTTTTGGAGACTAACGTGAGAAGTCCCCTCCGGACACTGAGCGTCAGCATTCCCCAACAAGCATCCCTTCACCTTGGTCAACCTATGGCAGACACGTGTCTTATTTCCATGACCACGCTAAGCCGTATTATTTGTGTTATCATATACGTATCTATATCTTTATATTTTCCATTAGCTGTCGATCAAAATTGAAGTGAGAATAAAGTTGTGATGTTCATCAGTGGACTAACAGATAGCAGCATTAGTCTGAATTACGCAAAGATGAAGTGCTAAACACAGAAAGTAGGATTGTTGTTATTTTTGTTTTTTGTTAATTGGAATGGCTCTTTATGGAGTTTAATAGACTGCATGACCAAGAGGAGGACTCATGGGGTCAGGTTTTGACAGACGTGAGCCACACGGAGGCGGTGTGTTGACAGACGTGAGCCAAACGGAGGCGGTGTGTATGGAGATATCAGCTAACATGGACCAAGTCTGTCCTCCTTCAGAAGGACGACTAATAACAAACAAACAACCCATACGACCACATAGGTCAAGGGTCCTCTAATACGACCCACAGGGGCGTTTCCTAATTTAGCGCCCCTACCGGCGGCAGGAGACATGCCACAGATACTTTTTGCCTCTGTGCATTGTGGGTATTTAGGTACTTGCTGACATCCTTTTTACAACGCCTCATAGACAGGCTAATGAAGGTGAGTCGTCAGTAAACACTGATGAAAACAACAGGAGACCAATAGAATATGAAGTCAGCGCGTTTTTGTGTTGTTTCGCCTTCTAGTATAGTAACTAAGCTTGCTATTGGCAGCACGACCGCTAGAGGTCGCTTAACTTTAGAACGTAATCGTAGGTTGTAATAAACTGCTTGTGCAAACGAGCTACGGGGTCGGTTTTTGGTGGAGGACAGTCTCAAAAAACCAGAGCCAGGGGGTCACGCATTGACAGATGCGGGACCCATGGGGTCAGTGTGCATGGGAAGATCGGCTAACATGGAGGAATTCTTTCTGCCTTCAGACGGACGAATCAAAAACACGTCAGGGAGGTTCTGGGTGTGTAACAGCGGTGCAGGATACCAACACTGGATCAGATCCTCCATCTCTGGATGTGACAGGAATGTGAAACCAATCATGAAGAACCAGCATCAATAAGCTCACCTCTCACTAGCGGTTAAGGATGGGTATCAAACGCTGTGGACAGTTCAGAAATCACCATAACTTGGAGCCACGCCACACTACAGGGCACGCCATCGCAGAGGTTTCCGCCCATGCTGAGAACCGCGGCGCCTTGCAGTGGTAACCACCCCCCCCCAAAGATCCAAAAACATCAAATAAAATAGAGTAAATAATATAAAATAATAATAATAATGCAGGGCCCGTTTTTGGAATGGCCCTGTGATGGCCAGGCGGTCTGTCCAGGGTGTCTCCCCGCCTGCCGCCCAATGACTTCTGGGATAGGCTCCAGCATCCCCGCCACCCTGAGAGCAGGGGATGGATAATGGCTGGATGGATGGGTGGATGGAGGGATGGAGGGAGGGATGGAGGGATGGAGGGTTGGAGGGATGGAGGGCTGGAGGGATGGAGGGCTGGAGGGATGGAGGCAGATCCTGGAGCAGTGGGAGGTCATGCATCCTTGCTAGACGGTTAACGTGGCATGAGATATGTATGAGCTGTCCGTCCTCTGCTCTTCATGTTAAGCTAAGCCCACAGTGTGTGTGTGTGTTGTTCTACCTCCCTCTCTCAGAGAGCATGGTGGGACCGAGCGGACCAGTAAAAACACATCTAGTGTTGCAGGACTGCGGCAGCTAGGATCCCTTCCCAGAATGCAGTGCGAGACGCATGCTGCTGCTGCGGAGTGCACCGGCCTGAATGAGGCCACGCGTGTTATGCAGACCCAGCTTGTTTGCAGTGTCAAGTACAACAAGGCGCTGCTGGACCGGACAGGAGCTCCGGAGTACTCCCCCTGAGGCGAAGCCCCGGGACCCGGCGGCGCCAGGAGCTGGAAAGCTGTGGAACCCTTTCATCCGCCGCACCTTATTCTGTCCCTTCCTGTATACCTCTCCATCAGCCAGCCACCATGTCACCAAGCCCATCATCCCTCTCTTCTGACACAGCACGCCATGCTGTATGTCTGTCTCTCTTCCTCTTTCCATTCTTCTCTGTGTCTCTGTCGGTCTGTCTGTATCTCTTTTTTCTCAATCTCTTCCTCATTTCTGTTCTTTCTTTCATTCAACTGTCTTTCTTGCTCCTGTCGTCTCTGTCATTCTATGTCTCTCTCTCTCCCTCTCTCCCTCTCTCTCTGCACGGCATACTGGGAGGTTGGTGTGTGAGCGTGAGTGAGGGTGTGGAATGAGCTTGAGTGTGTTTTTTGGCTTAATTCACTGGGTTTCTACTGCTTTTCTCTTTTCCTCTCCACGTGGTGAGGTGAGAGAAGTGTACTTTTACTACGTCGCTGGTGGTTGGGAAGTGACTGGAGTAGCTGGTGGGAGTTTGGTGGTGTGCAGTATGGCGCCCCCCCTGGTGAGGGCTCGCCTCCCCTGTCTATCAGACACGGGGTTAGAGTGGTGGTGGACTCGCGGTCCACCGTGGAACAGGGTCTCCTGGCTGCAGGAGAACAGGTCGGCTATGAGAAGGTCACGTTCGGCTCTCGGATGAACAAAGCCGTGGTGGCTTTTCTCCGAGAGGAGCGTTTAGTCCCCCTGCTGGTCGAGAGAGGCCTGGTGCTGGACGATCTGTCTGTAGCCGTCTCGCCATTGTTTGTGCCGTCGACACGTGTTACCGTGTCAGGCGTACCTCCGTTTATCCCGAACGAGCTCACTGAAAGAGAAGTGAGTGGTCTCGAATGGTTCGCTAGCGGGTTCAGAACAGTCCGTCTGGGTTGTGACGACGCTGGACTGCAGCATGTCACCTCTATCAACACGGTTCTACACCCTGTACGCACGTTCCGGCAGCATGAAATGTTTTGTGTGCGGCGATGTTGGCCACAAACGCTCATCCTGCCCACACAGGGAGCCCAGAGAGGGCAGCAGTTCAGGCGAGCCACAGCCAGGAGGCGCTGCTGAGGGCGGTAGCCCGCAAACAGCGCAGCAGGCAGCGGGAGATACCGCAACCGGTGATCCCCAACCTGGTATGGAGGGGAATGCATAGGCCGCGGGACCGGTATGGCCAGTAGGGCCGTGGCCACGCCTACTCTGGCGGGCATCAAACATAAACATGTGTAAAAATTCAAATCGCAAAGACGTCACATTCTTAATGTATTGCACTTTCGCGCGCTTCCCGGGCTAATGTCCACTAGCTGTAAGCCTACGTACAGTACGTAGCCTATCATAAGCAACAAACCCTGTTTCCTAACGAATGATTGGTTATTTGTGTCACGTGAGCTTAGCGTCACACGGACGTGAATTCCCCAGAACAAAAGACCAGCGCTCTGTGTAAGTAGACCACCTGCTGGTGTGTTCGCTACACTTTAATAAGCAGTAGCAACGTTCAAATGAACAATGAAGCGTCGAACAATAACTGATTTCTTCGGGTCAAAGTTCAGCAAGGTAGCTGAGACAACCACCGTCACTCCATCCCACAGTGACCCTGTGAGGAACCGGAAGTAGAATGGCTACCTGTCGCTGCTCCAACTGGCCCCTCTGCCGCCGCCGCTACCCTCCGCGTTATGAGCCTGTCGCCACATGCACACAGGCTGCTGCGGACATTGCTCTATACAGTTCCCGTGTCCACTGCCCGCGCCCAGAGGTCTTCCTCAACCCTTCGTCGTATGAAGACGTATCTAAGGTCAACAATGACCCAAAGGAGACTCAATGACTTGATGTGCAGCCACACACACAGGGATGCTTTGGCCAATGTGGATGGTCTCGCCATTGCCAGTGACGTCATCCAGCACAACGAGAGACGGAGGAACTTCTCTGGGAACGTATAAGACGGGGTGGTGAGCGTTGACATTTTTAATCCTATCCAACTGAACTTGACGTGTCAAATGATTTATGCTTTCTAATCATACTGATTATACTATTTGATTGTGACTCAAGTGTAGGCTACAATCAGGACAAATAAAAACGGCAATAATAAATAATAATAAATAAAGTTATGCATTACGAGTGTGGCTTGGGGGGGGGGCGTCACGTCATTCTTGGCCCTACCCATTCGAAATGTGTTCCGCGGCCTATGGGGGAACGTACCAACTGTGCAGGACGGCAATAATGTAAATGACGGTAATCTGAGTGGTACTGAAGCACAGGATGTGGATGCATGCAGGGATGGGGGACAGACAGAACCAGTGAGAGACAGTCACCCAGCTGAGGCTGAGAGTCAGATCCCTGCAACAGCTGATTCACACTGAGTAAACGCTGGAAATAAAGATGAGTAAATGTTAGAGGATGATAGCCTATCTCACTTTACTGATAATGTGTCGCAAGGTGATCAGCAGTCATGTTCATTAAAGGAGATTAATGATTTCCTTGCTGACACTCATGGCAGACAGTCTGTAGAAGTAGAGGATGTCTTCTCTGGTGTGGAAAGGTATGTTTACTATGTTATGAAGATTAGAAAAACGGCTGGGTATGAAGAGCTCAGTAAACACAAGAGGTTCCTAACACTAACCCTAACCCTAACACTAAGCTTAACCCTAATACCTACTCTAATCCTAACACTAACACTAACACTAACACTAACACGAACACTAACATTAACACTAACCCTAACCCTAACCCTAACACTAAGCTTAACTCTAACCCTAACACAAACCCTAACCCTAACCGTAACACTAACACTAACACGAACACTAACATTAACACTAACCCCAAAACTAACCCTAACCCTAACCCTAACCCTAACCCTAACACTAAGCTTAACCCTAACACTAACTCTAACCCTAACCCTAACCCTAACCCTAACACTAAGCTTAACACTAACTCTAACCCTAACCCTAACCCTAACCATGACCCTAACCCTAACCATAACCCTAACCCCGGTCCTTACCCTAAACCTAACTCCTCCCCCTACCCGAATGAGGGTCTGTATCCCAACCCCCCCGTAGCGAGAGGCAGCTCGGACCCACAACACACCGCCATAATTAGTTCACACCTCAACCACAACCCACCGCTGCATTTCTTACCTCTCATCTCCACCTTTTCACATAAAATAACCGGTCTCCACCATGCCATAAAGAACAATTTCTCCAGTTTACAGTCTCAGCACCCGGCTTTCCACAGCAACAAAATCATCTCAGCTTACAGGAAGAACAAGAGCCTCCACAACATACTTGTCAAATCCCAATTCTCAGATCACAGATCCATACCACAACCACAGTGCAGTCACCACTACAGAAACAGAAAATACATCCACAACCCACACACCAACACAGCTATGCCCACCTTAGGCTCATTCTCCATCACCACCACAAACGTCATCTACATCGTTACATGCACCCTCTGTAATAAACACTATATTGGAGAAACTCAACACTCTATACACACCCGACTCTCACAACACATGCGCAACATCGGGGAAGGCAAACTTCGGACCCCCCTAATCACACACTTCCAAACGCACCCCTCCACCCACCTCATCATCTCTGGCCTTGAAAATAACCGTGGGGCAGAGGAAGAGAGCTGAAAAACAGTGGATCCACAAGCTCGGGACTACCGCACCGGGAGGCCTCAATAATGATGATTAATTATGCCGGCCCCTGTTTGGTCATGTCCATGCATGTGCGAGTATATGTATATATATGTATGCATATATGTGTGTGTGTGTGTGTATGTATATGTGCTCAACCATCTTTACCCATTGGGGGGACTAGTTCAGACACCGTAGGCCAGTGCAAATGAAGTCATTTGTTGACACCCTGAACCCCAACCCTAACCCAACCCTAACCCTAACACTAAGCTTAACCCTAACACTAACTCTAACCCTAACCCTAACCCTAACCCTAACCCTAACACTAAGCTTAACCCTAACACTAACTCTAACCCTAACCCTAACCCTAACACTAACCCTAACCCTAACCCTAACCCTAACACTAAGCTTAACCCTAACCCTAACACTAAGCTTAACCCTAACCCTAACACTAAGCTTAATCCTAACACTAACTCTAACCCTAACCCTAACACTAACCCTAACCCTAACCCTAACCCTAACCCTAACACTAACCCTAACCCTAACCCTAACACTAAGCTTAACCCTAACCCTAACACTAACTCTAACCCTAACACTAACCCTAACACTAACCCTAACACTAAGCTTAATCCTAACACTAACTCTAACCCTAACCCTAACACTAACCCTAACCCTAACACTAACCCTAACACTAAGCTTAACCCTAACCCTAACCCTAACCCCAACCCTAACCCAATTACATCAAAATTAGTTATAGCAAACACAATTCAGTGTTTTTAGAGTACAACAAATTGTCCCTGGTGCCGGCATATAATTTTAACACAACACATCACGTATCACAACCACATAATGCGAGTGTTAAGAGGCCGTGATCATTTCACATATTTCCTTGAGAGCGTGTTGATGAAGGCACACAGATAAAAGATATATTTACACTCTGTACTTCTATAAAAAAACAGTCGGGGTAATCTCTTTTTTTTGTGTGCCTACAACTGCCCTCCACGTTGAAAGCTGGCATTAAAAGGGTACATGGAGGGTTGAGCAGTGACGAGGAGGTCGTCCTCAACAAGCGTCCATGTGTGACGAGTTGGGCGTGAGCACGTGTCGTTTTGCAGAATGATTTGAGACGTGGAAGACGTTGGTTCTGTTTGGGGACATGGCGAGGTTCCGTGCGCTGTAGAACACCAACTACTTCTTCTTCACTTCTGAAAGAGGGAAGGTGTGTGTCGTTGTTTTTGCTGTGCTTTCAGTTTGTTGTTCAATATGTACAGGAGTATGTGTGTTAATTCTCCTGCTTTTTATGTAAATGAAAAATTGGTTAAAGGTCAAGGTCTCTAGTGTCCGCGGTGGTGTAGCGGTCTAGGCATGGGCTTTGTGTCGATGCAGTTGCCCACTGGGGACCGGGGTTCGCGCCCCGGTCTCATCAGATCCGACTATGGCCGGACTCGATGAAGCAGCGATAATTGGCAGCGCTGTCTTGGGGAGGGGGGCGGAGTCGGCTTGTGTTCGTCACATGCGTCTCTGGGTGTGTGGGGGGAAAGTAGTGGTTCGGCCTGGATTCACCTCGTCACAGAAGTGGGGAGGCGTCTCCTTCCGGACTGCCGGCCGGAGAGATGCAGCTGGCGAAAGCATGCAGTGCGAGGGTGGGGGTTTGAAGTAAAATAGTTTGAACTAGAACAGGGATCGATTGGCCACTAAATTGGGAGAAAAAGGTAAACATAAGAAATACATTTAAAAAAAGGGTTAAGGTCTGTCTCTCTCTCTCTCTCTCTCTCGGCTGTATTGTTGCTGATGAGCTGGTCTTGGGGAGTGTCCTGAGATGATTTAGATTCTGTGAATCTTGTGTTACTGACCGTGTTGGTCTTTGTGTTGTAACTTTTTTGTGATTTTTTATTAAAGTATTGTTGAAAAAAATCCCTCTCTCTCTCGTGCGCTCTCTCTCTCTCTCTCTCTCTCCCTCCCCCCCTCTCTTCATCCTCCTCCTCCTCCTGGCATAGGGAGCAGAGGGCTCCACAGGGGACCAGGTATTGATTGAACTGAGTCAGCTATGTCCACTTTAATTCATTAAACCCTCTCTGTCAATGCCCAGTGGGTAATTCCAGTAATGTACAGGATGAGGCAGAGCCCACACATGCTAAAGATTTAAACACAAAGTGTAGGTATGACAGGGACCATAAGGAGCATATCACTTAAAAAAAAGAAAAATACAAAGGAAAAAAAAAGAAAAGAGAAGAAAAGAAAAGAAAAGGAAAGGTGGTGCAGCAGCTCCTGACGGCTCCTGGTAGGGAAATGAAAATGATGACATTAGGACGTAATCACGAGACTCAACTCTACCCTCCTCATATCCTGCGGGCTGAGAGGCAGTAATTGACAAGCAATTCAAAGAGGAGTTTTATGTAAGTGTTTATATGTGCGTTTAAAAATCCACACGCCAACAATAACGCACCTTAGTACACTGCTCACAGAGATGGAAAAATTATTCAACTCCTTTACATAAGTCAAAATAATGATACAAGTATGACACAGTGTGTCCAAAAACTATGGCACAGTGTGTCCAAAAACTATGACACAGTGTGTCCAAAAACTATGACATAGTGTGTCCAAAAACTATGACACAGTGTGTCCAAAAACTATGACACAGTGTGTCCAAAAACTATGACACAGTGTGTCCAAAAACTATGACACAGTGTGTCCAAAAACTATGACATAGTGTGTCCAAAAACTATGACATAGTGTGTCCAAAAACTATGACACAGTGTGTCCAAAAACTATGACACAGTGTGTCCAAAAACTATGACACAGTGTGTCCAAAAACTATGACACAGTGTGTCCAAAAACTATGACACAGTGTGTCCAAAAACTATGACAGTGTGTCCAAAAACTATGACACAGTGTGTCCAAAAACTATGACACAGTGTGTCCAAAAAGTATTCAACTCCTTTGCATAAGTGAAAGTAGTGATTCAACTCTGACACAGTGTCCAAAAACACACCACTGAGGACTCGGGACTCCAAAAGTAACTTTTCTTTAGCTTTGCTTGTACTTGGCAGCTTCAACAAACAAAATGAGAGAGAACAGACACCCTTCTTCTTCTTCCTTATATAGACTACCTGGACAGGTAAAACACATGGGGCCTACAGCGCCCTCTAGGTAAATAATACTACTACATTTCCTTCTCAGGTCAACACTTCACCTCTTCACCTCAACGGTTAGGGCCTATAGAAGTCAGGTGGGCATGTCTCTCTGGTAGAGCGCCTCAGGGGTGGCGTCTCCTGTAGTACAGGTGAGGACTCACTCTCCAGCTTAGGTGGTCCACTCTTAGAGTCATCCACAGGAGATGGAGAGGCAGCGACACTGACCTCAGGAGACTGCACTTGTTCTGGCTCCACAGGGGATGGGAAACCTACATCCTTGGGGGTGCTGAGATCTATATTTCAGAAATCTTGCGGAGCTCGCTCCCATCTCCTGATCTGATCAACGTGTCTCCTCATAATCTGTCCATTCCCAGTGAGCTCTGTGAATGACACCTGTGTTGCTCTCAGTGGTTGCAGGCATCCATTTGGGACCGTGGCCATAGTTTTTAGTAAAAAAAAATTGATCACCAGGTGCAAAACTTCTGAGGTTAGTATTTGTGTCATGATTCACTTTTTGTGTCCATTGTTTCTTTTCTGTCTTGGATTGCAAGTCCGGCAGTAACAGGTCAAAGGTGGACGTAGGCCCCCAGGACATCAGCATCTCTGCTGGAGACAAGCGTGTGGTAGTGAGGGGTGATTCCGTAACTAAACGGGAATCTGGACACCTTTGTTTCTAAGCTCTCTCTTCCTCCTCACCATCTCCAAGCTCTCCCTTCTTCTTCATCCCCTCTCTGGAGGTCTGAACCACTCGCTCATCCAAACCATTGGACAAAGGATGAAAAGGGGCTGAAGTCACATGTCTAATTTCATTTTTATGCATGAAATCAGCAAACTCAGCACTTATAAACCAACTAACAGTATCACTCACCAACATCTGGGGTGGACCATGGACACAGGAACTATGAGCTTTTCAGTAGTTCAATGACTGGTTGCTGTATTGACTGGATATACATCCTTCCATTTAGAATGGGAATCAGCCAACATGAGGGACATCTTGCCTAAGAAAGGACCTGCATAATCCACATGAAGTCGAGCCCATGCCTTCTCTGATAAATCCCACGTATGCAATGGACCTGTAAGAGGACACTTGCTGTTTTGTTGACAGACATCACACTTTGGCCTTCCTCTTCTCCTCTTCCCTGGCAGCTCCATATTCAGCATCCTTCTCCCAGTATACCCAGCATCTCTCCTCCACACATGTCCACACCATCTCACTTGTCTCTCTTGCTTTGTCTCCAAACCGTCCAACCTGAGCTGTCCCTCTAATATACTCGTTCCTAATCCTGTCTTTCTTCATCACTCCCAGTGAAAATCTTATCATCTTCATCTCTGTCACCTCCAGCTCCTCCTCCTGTCTTTTCATCAGTGACACTGTCTCCAAACCATACAACATAGCTGGTCTCACTACCATCTTGTAAACCTTCCCTTTAACTCTTGCTGGTACCCTTCTGTCACACATCACTCCTGACACTCTCCTCCACCCACTCGGTAAAGTAAAAAGCCAAAGCCGTGAAATTGTACTTGAGTAAATGTACTTTATTACTATACACATCTGTTGCTACGTCACGCAAAAAGAAAATGGGGGTGGCGCTTATGCTACAAGTCCTCCACAGGAACATTTCCTAAATTAGCGCCCCTACTGGCGGCAGGAGATATGCCACAGATCATTTTCGCCTCTGTGCATTGTGGGTTTTTATCTACTTGTTGACATCCTTTTCACAACGCCTCATAGACAGGCTGATAAAGGTGAGTCGTCAGTAAATACTGATAAAAACAACTTGAGAGCAATAGAATATGTAGTCAGTGCGTTTTTGTCTAATAGTAACTAAGATTGGTAGCATGACCGCTAGAGGTCGCCTAACTTTAAAACGTAACTATAGCTCGTAATAAGCTGCTTGTACAAACGACCTATGGGGTCGTATTTTATGTGGAGGACAGTCTCGGCTTATCACGTGTTCGTCTTTGCTGTCTAGAAGTCTAGAAACCGGGGTCCAGCTAAGACGGCGCTGCACGTGCCCACCATGAGGCGGATACAGCTGCAGTCCGCCATGCTCACACGTCCACGGGCCGGGGGAAAGAAAGGAGGAAGGAGTGCGTGCAAACTTGAACATGGCAAATGGAGGCGAAGCCAAGCTCATCAGGGCGGATTTATCTGCCATCAGACGTGGTCTGCTCTATCTCCGCTTGCTGAAAAAGGGCGAGTGGTATCCTAACCACCGTGATCCTCCTCAAAAGCCCCTCTCCCCGCCGTGTGAGAAGGAATCTCCAGAAAATGGAAGCGGGGCTCTGTGTATGCAATCACATTACACACTTGTCAGCTTAAAAGGTCAACATATTAGTCTGGTCCCCACTGCGTCGCCGGCTGCGCTGCCTCAAACCGTCACCCCAACCCAGAGCTCATTCTCACGCTCTCGCTGCATAAATGGCAAAAAAAACAAAAACAGCAAGTGGGATTTTTTTTCATTTTATAGATCTGATGGATGACACGTGACATATTATATTCCCTTATTTTTATCCAAATATATCTACGAGGAAACGACGGGGGGGGGGGCAATAACACAATCAGGGGCCCGGCGCCCAACCCCACAGATAGGAAGCGACGGGCCCCGGTGGAGAGGAACCCGTGAGGGTGAAACGTGGTGGCGGGCGGCAGTAATCCAACACGGAGGCATCCAAGCGAGGCCGGACGCGTCACCACATCCGCACCTCGGATCGATGACGTAAGCCGGCGCAGGACGTGTTACGTATGACTAACTTCCTGAAGCGTCCGAGTGGCGTAGCGGTCTATTCCGTTGCCTACCAACACAGGGATCACCGGTTCGAATCCCCGGGTTATCTCCGGCTTGGATACAATTAGCCCTGTCTGTGGGTGTGAAGCCGGATGTGGGTAAGACTGGGGCAATTGGCCAAGTACAACTGGGGAGAAAAATGGGGAAAAACCCCCCCAAAAAAACCCAAAAAAACATACTACGTATGACTGTGTCCATCTGCACTGGGTAATACTACTCTGGGTAATACTACTCTGGGTAATACTACTCTGGGTAATACTACTCTGAGGCGAGGCTCCATCCGTCCGCACTGCCCACGATGCCTGACATTCCCCCACCATGGCTGCGTCGGGATGTGGCTGCGGCGCGTCACGCTGCGGTCGATGGGTAATACACGGTGACCACTAATTCCTTCCGGATACAGTGTTTCACAGTTACTGCACTAATTCCATTTAGATACAGTGTTTCATAGCTACTGCACTAATTCCATCCGGATACAGTGTTTCATAGTTAATGCACTAACTCCATCTGGTTCAGTGTTTCTTAGTTACTGCTCTAATTCCATCTGGATACAGTGTTTCATAGTTACTGCACTAATTCCATCCAGATACAGTGTTTCATAGTTACTGCACTAGCTCCATCCGGATACAGTGTTTCATAGTTACTGCACTAGCTCCATCTGGATACAGTGTTTCATAGTTACTGCACTAATTCCATCCGGATTCAGTGTTTCATAGTTACTGCACTAGCTCCATCTGGATACAGTGTTTCATAGTTACTGCACTAGCTCCATCCGGATACAGTGTTTCATAGTTACTGCACTAGCTCCATCCGGATACAGTGTTTCATAGTTACTGCACTAGCTCCATCCGGATACAGTGTTTCATAGTTACTGCACTAATTCCATCCGGATACAGTGTTTCATAGTTACTGCACTAACTCCATCCGGATACAGTGTTTCATAGTTACTGCACTAACTCCATCCGGATACAGTGTTTCATAGTTACTGCACTAATTCCATTTAGATACAGTGTTTCATAGTTACTGCACTAGCTCCATCCGGATACAGTGTTTCATAGTTACTGCACTAATTCCATCTGGATACAGTGTTTCATAGTTACTGCACTATTTCCATCCAGATACAGTGTTTCATAGTTACTGCAGTGCCACTATTCCCACCCACTCCTGCGTGTCAGCAGACTCAGCGTGAAGCGTGGGGATACCAGGGACAGTTTGTATGCACACGCACACAGTGACACTCCTGTATGGACAGTAATGCATTAGGTAGCGAACAAGGGCTTCACCAGTGGCCATATGTGTATATATATATATGTGTGTGTGTGTGTGTGTGTGTGTGTGTGTGTGTGTGTGTGTGTGTGTGTGTGTGTGTGTGTGTGTGTTTGTGTTTGTATGTGTGTTTGCATGTGGCTGTGTAGTGTCTCTATAGTTTGTGCGGCCAGGGCTGCAGAAACATGTGCGGCTGCTGCCCGGAGGGATGAAGCGGTGGTATTCACCCGCCCTGATTAACATGCCAGTCTTGACCTGGTCTGACAAAGTCAGAGGAGGCACAGTGGGCTGTCCTTGAGTTTTCGCTACAACCACCCACCACCACCTCCCTGACACACACAGACAGACACACACACAGACACACACACACACATACACACACACACACACACACACACACACACACACACACACATTTGCAAAAAATACACAAACATATTGGCAAAACACACACACGTCATAGAGGGTTGAATCAGTTCATGTGGACACAACGTTTATTCACAGATACGTGTCATCATCATCTAAGTGACCTCTTCAGTCTCACCTGACTGCAAGTGTCCCCACTCTTATAAACAATACAGTGGCTGCAGGTGTCCCCACTCTTATAAACAATACAGTGGCTGCAGGTGTCCCACTCTTATAAACAATACAGTGACTGCAGGTGTCCCACTCTTATAAACAATACAGTGGCTGCAGGTACCCCACCCTTATAGACAATACAGTGACTGCAGGTGTCCCCACCCTTATAAACAATACAGTGACTGCAGGTGTCCCCACCCTTATAAACAATACAGTGGCATAACGACCCAAACCAACAATATTTTCATATGCTCATACGGGTGTGACCATTAATTAGAGTTTCAGTGGCCATGTGTACTAGTTTTGAATTTTTTATTTTGATGTACTTTATTAATCTCCGTGTGGGAAATTACGCTCTGCGTGTGAGCCATCCTAGCTGTGTAGCTAGCAGCAGTGGGCAGCCGCCGTGCAGCACCGGGGGACCACCTCCACTTCTTCTTGCCCTGCCTCGGTCAGGGGCACAGACAGGAGTAGTAACCCTAACATGCATGTCTTTTTCATGGTGGGGGAAACCGGAGCACCCGGACAAAACCCACCACAGACACGGAGAGAACATGCAAACTCCACACAGAGGACGACCTGGGATGATTCCCAAGGTTGGACTACCCCGGAGTTCGAACACAGGACCTTCTTGCTATGAGGCGACAGCACTAACCACTGCGCCACCGTGCCGCCCAATTCCCCTATTCACAGAGAATTTGGGAATGTTTGCAATCACAGCATTGTAAGATGCCACAACTCTCGCCCCCTCCCCCTCTCGGTTTAGGGAATCGTTCCCTCTTCAGATAGATGGTCTCTTTGAGCCCCCGTTCAAACCAGCGTTCCTCCCTATCAAGGATGTGCACATCCTCATCCTTGAAAGAGGGGCCACTGGCCTGTAGATGGTGTAGACTGTGGGATCCTGGTCTGTAGATGGTGTAGACTGTGGGGTCCTGGTCTGTAGATGGTGTAGACTGTGGGGTCCTGGTCTGTAGATGGTGTAGTCTGTGGGGTCCTGGTCTGACGTGTTAGCTCTCCTGTGTTGTGCCATCCTCTCGGCCAGCGTCTGATTGGTTTCCCCAATGTACAAGTCAGGGTAATCCTTCTGGCACTTAACAGCTACACTATATTGCTGTGTTTGTGCCAGGAGACCCGATCCTCGGGGTGGCCCAGCTTCTGGCGCAGAGTGTTTTGGGGGTTGAAAGCAACTGAGATGTTGTATTTGGAAAATATGCATCTCAGTTGTTCCAACATTCCCGGCACATACAGAATCACCACTGGTTTACACTGAGACAGCTGTTGTCCTTCTCTCATCGATCGGCTGGTGTACTGTTTGGGGTCTCCCTGGATTTGATAAACGCCCAGTTAGGATAACCACACTTAACCAGGGCCTGTTTAATGTGGAATTTCTCCCCTTCCCCGACTGCTGTGTCGGTGGAGACATTGTCAGCTCGGTGGTGCAGTGTCCTGATGACTCCTAGTTTGTTCTCCAGTGAATGATGAGAGCCAAACCTTGAGTACTGATCAGTATGTGTTGGTTTGCATAAACCAACACATAAGCATAAACGAGTGGTGATTCCGTATATGGCTGGAGTCTGAGAGAAGTTGACACGTGTATTTTTCCCAAACATCACATCTCAGGTGCTTTCAAGCCCCAAAACATGCCGCACCAAAAATTGGTCCAGCCCACGGATCGGGTCCCCAAACGTAGCAATATAGTGTACACTGTTAAGTACCAGGAGGATTGCTGGGACTTGTACATTGGGGAAACTGAACAGATGCTGGTCAAGAGGATGACACAACACAGGAGGGCTAACACGTCACGCCAAGACACTGCAGTCTACACCATCTACAGACCAGGACTCCACAGTCTACACCATCTACAGACCAGGACTCCACAGTCTACATCATCTACAGACCAGGACTCCACAGTCTACACCATCTACAGACCAGGATTCCACAGTCTACATCATCTACAGACCAGGACTCCACAGTCTACACCATCTACAGACCAGGACTCCACAGTCTACACCATCTACAGACCAGGACTCCACAGTCTACACCATCTACAGACCAGGACTCCACAGTCTACACCATCTACAGACCAGGACTCCACAGTCTACATCATCTACAGACCAGGACTCCACAGTCTACACCATCTACAGACCAGGACTCCACAGTCTACACCATCTACAGACCAGGACTCCACAGTCTACACCATCTACAGGCCAGTGGCCACTCTTTCAATGATGAGGATGTGCAACAAGCTCTGATCTTGAACATAGGAGATTGCAGTCGGTTGGTAAGTGGTTTGACACTTGTTTTGAGTTTTGATTTGGATTGAGGCCGATAACAGCTTTGTTGGGCTGTGTACTTGCTAGTTTCACTCTCTGAGCTTCAGTGGGTGAGTCAGCTGACGCGGCTCACGCCCTCTATTGCTTCCTTCACTGTGAAAGTCGGACAGGGGCGGGTTCAGCTGTTGCACTTCCACAGCTGCTGTAGCGTCAGCCCTCATTGTGTTAAGACCGAATCGGGTAAAGACCTGCGAGTCTACCTGTGTGAGTCCACCGAGCAGACACTGACTGGTAATTCCCTTTTCTACTATTTTCTATCGTTGCCTTCCTCACCCACCATGTGCTACAAAGACATCCCTGTCATTCAAGGCTATGGAAATAAATCTGTTGAAGACAACGCAGCCCTGAGAACCTCTATTCACTCGGGAAAGCCTCCTCTACCCACTCCTCCTTTACTTTTAGCTTATGGAATTGCAAATCGGCTGTAAGTACAACATATCCAAGCACTTGCTAATCTCTCAGACATTCAGGTACTAGCCCTGACCAAAACCTGGATACGTCCGGGAAACACTGTCACACCAGCCACACTCTCTGTTGACTCTCCTTCTCACACACACCCTGTTCTGTTGGGCGTGGAAGCGGTACAGGTGTCCTCGTTTCCAAAGACTGGACATTCACTAAGCCTTCTCCACTAAGCAGCAACTCCTCCTTTGAATGCCATGCAATCAGGGTTACTGCTCCTATTGAGCTACTAGTGGTTGTCCTATACCGCCCACCAGGGTGTCAACTGGGGAACTGTGTAGTCAAACTAGACACGTTACTCCAGCCATTCCTGACGATGACACCCCACTGATTGGCATGAGAGACATGAATATCCATACTGACAAAACCCAAGCGACTGACTTCCTGTCTCTTCTGTCCTCTTTTGACCTCAAACAGGTCCCCACCCCCACCCCACACACACTAAGCGGGCAATACTATTAACCTGATTTTGACTCGGAACGGCTCCACAGCAAATCTTACTGCCATCCCTTTACATCTGTGTGACCCCTTCTTTACTCACTTAAGGCCTCCTTACTGGAACATTCTCACGTTCCTCCACAAGTGGTCTCCTTCCGCCGAAACATCTGGACCGTTACAACGACCCTGCTTTCCAATGAGGTCTTGGCTTCCATGCCTCCTCATAATAAATTCGCTTCACTCCCTGTCAACGAGGCTACAGACACCCTGTATTTCTCACTAGCCCCCTCTCTTAATAACTACTGCCCTCTAGCATCCAAACCTGCTCGTAACGCCCCCCCCCCCACACACACACAGTCCATAGCTGCCTGAGGTCATCAGAGAGTAAAGGACGGGGCTCAGAGCAACAGAGATAACATTATGTAAAACCAGAGTCCACTGTACTCAGTGACTATCAGTGTCTCCTAGCATCCTTCTCCTCCAGCGTAAAACAGCTAAAACCACTCACCATCAGAACAAGCTCTGTGGTGCCACTGATGCTCAAAAAATGTTTTTTGATTTTAAAACTCCTCAATCCGCCTCCTCTGCTGACCTCCACTCTGCTCACCCCTGACATGTTCGCCTCATGCTGTCTTGATAAGGTTTCTGCCAACAGCAACCAGTTCTCTGAGCCTGACCACCTCTGCCTTCTGCTGCCAGCTAATGGTGCCTCACTCATCTCAGTCTCCCCGCTGGCCGAGGAGGAAGTCTTCAAGCTTCTGCTGGACTTTCATCCCACTACCTGTCTGCTGGACACAATACCATCAAAAAGACATGCATGTTAGGGTTAATACCCCTGTCTGTGCCCCTGACTGGGGCATGGCAAGACGAACTGGAGTTGGTCCCCGGGCGCTGCACGGCGGCTGCCCACTGCCCCTAGCTACAAAGCTTGGATGGGTTACATGCAGAGGAACAATTTCCCCACGGGATCAATAAAGTAGTAAACATAAAATCAAAAAAGAAATAAATCCAACCTCCTACAGACCATTTCCCCGTACTTAACCCCGCAGTCACACACATCATCAACTCCTCGTTTACAACGGGTGTGTTCCCCGCTGCCTTCAAGCAAGCTCGGGTCACTCCCCTGCTCAAACAAACCTACCTTCAGCCCAAGCCAGGTTGAAAACTACAGGCCGACTTCACTCCTGCCCTTTCTATCTATCAAAACCACTTGAGCGCATCGTCTTTAACAAAGTCTCTGAATCCATTTCTGAGAACAATCAGAATCACTCTGGCTTTAATCGGAGTCACTCTACCGAGACTGCACACCTATCGGTTATGGAATTACTGTTTGGCTAGAACTGCTGGTCAGTCCTCAGCTTTATTGCTACTAGACCGGCACGGTTAACCACCAAAACCTCCTCTCCACACTTACTAAGCTCGGTATCTCAGGATCTACCCTCCGCTCGTTCATGTCCTACCTCTCAGGGAGATCTTTTAGAGTATCATGGAGGGGACAAGTGTCCAAACCACAGGGGTGCCTGAAGGGTCAGTGCTTGGTCGAATTCTCTTCTCAATATACACCACCTCACTTGCTGCAATCATCCACTCCCATGGTTTCTCACACCATTGCTATGCTGACGATACCCAACTCTTCTTATCATTCAAACCGGATGACCTTACAGTCTCAGCACGGATATCATCGTGCCTTGCTGATATCGCTGCATGGATGGAAGAATGATACGTTCACCTTAACCTATCTAAGACTGAGCTCCTTGTCAGCCCAGCCAGCCCATCCATACAACAACAGATCAATATCCATCTCGGATCAACTCAATACATGCCAACAAATTCTGCCCGACACCTGGGTGGCATGACTGATGACCAACTAACCTTTAAGGTTCATGTGGCGTCGATTGTTTGGTCGTGCCGATTTGCCGTGTACGTCATCAGGAAAATTAGACCCTACCTGTCTGAGCATGCAGCACAACTCTTGGTACAGGCTCTTGTAATATCACACATTGAATACTGCAACTCCTTACTAGCAGGTCTCCTTGCATGCACTCTCAAACCTCAGCAAATGATCCAGAACACGGCAAAAAAACAACAAACGCTTCTATGCACCCTATGCATTGCCTTTGTGCACTGCCTGTTGACACCTATATGTCCTATCGGACTTTAACCTAATTTTTTGGCACTGTCGTTGTTGTCTCTTGACTAGATCCTTGCTTGTGTTGTCTTAACTCTCAGATGTATGTGTCTGCTAAATGAAACTGTTACACTGTAACATCCTTGATAGGGAGGAACGCTGGTTTGAACGGGGAGTTAAAGAGGCCATCTATGTGAAGAGGGAACGACCGCGGGGGGGGGTAAGAGGGGTGAGAGTACATCTGCCATCATCTTACAATGCGGTGATTGCAACTATTCTCCAATCCTCTGTGAATAGTACACATGGCCATTGTAACTCAATGGTCACGGTAATTTGCATATGAAAGTGGTCGTTGGTTTGGGTCGTTATGCCACTGCATTGTTTATAAGGGTGGGGACACCTGCAGTCACTGTATTGTTTATAAGGGTGGGGACACCTTCAGTCACTGTATTGTTTATAAGGGTGGGGACACCTGCAGTCACTGTATTGTTTATAAGGGTGGGGACACCTTCAGTCACTGTATTGTTTATAAGGGTGGGGACACCTGCAGTCACTGTATTGTTTATAAGGGTGGGGACACCTGCAGTCACTGTATTGTTTATAAGGGTGGGGACACCTGCAGTAACTGTATTGTTTATAAGGGTGGGGACACCTGCAGTCACTGTATTGTTTATAAGGGTGGGGACACCTGCAGTCACTGTATTGTTTATAAGGGTGGGGACACCTGCAGTCACTGCATTGTTTTAACACGGTTTGGTGAGAGGTGGTCTAAGACTGTCTTCATTGTAGGAGTTGGCTACCAAAGGTCTGACGCCTCCAAGTGGCAACTGCTAAATCTGGTAGTAGGGGAGGCCATCTACAGGAGCGGGAACAACAGAGTGGAGAACCGGACAGGGCAGGGAGTACTTCCTGTTTTCATCTACAGTAGCAGAAAGAACAGAGTGGGGAACAGGCCAGGGCAGGGAGTACTTCCTGTTTTCATCACAGTAGCAGGTAGAACAGAGTGGAGAACCGGACAGGACAGGAAATACTTCCTGTTTTCATCACAGTAGTAGGAAGAACATAGTGGGGAACCGGACAGGACAGGAAGTACTTCCTGTTTTCATCTACAGTAGCAGGGAGAACAGAGTGGGGAACAGGCCAGGGCAGGGAGTACTTCCTGTTTTCATCACAGTAGTTGGAAGAACAGAGTGGGGAACAGGCCAGGGCAGGGAGTACTTCCTGTTTTCATCTACAGTAGCAGGAAGAACAGAGTGGAGAACGGGACAGGACAGGGAATACTTCCTGTTTTCATCTCATTTGTGACAGCCAGAGTCTGGGATGATTTTAGATTCTTTAAAGGAATGAATAACATGGGTGAGTTTATCAAAAAGTGGTGCTATACTGATGCAATGTGTTCTGTGGCAGGTGATGGTTTAATACGTAATACCATTTTTCAGGAGGTGATGACATTGTTGTAGTTTTCATCATACTGTACAGTACTGTTTTTGACATGAAACAATATTTGGATTCTTGTTTTGTTTTTTTTTTGTTTTTTTAATTAAGTTTTGTTTTTTATCCAGTCTCTCTCTCTCTCTCTCTCTCTCCATCCCTCTTTCTCCATGTCTTTCCCTGTAGGCTCCCTGAGGACAGAACAATAGCAGTAAGGTGGACAGTTTGCCGGAAGGAGTTAGTAATCCTGTCAGAATTAACAGTCACGTCATGCACCATCGTCTGGAGAGTGGGTGGAGTCTCACATACTTAATTCATATTCAAAGTATTAAATATAAATCTGATGATCTGACTACTGACGGAGCTTCACCGTTAGGGTGAGTCCTTCAAAATAAGAATCATATAAAGTTGAATTTACAGAAACAGTCACGAGGTCTTCACGTTCATAGTAGACACACTGACAAAACACACATTCACAGTACGGATGTGGACTAATTACCATCACATTTACAGTCAAACTGGTGATTGAAAACATAAACAGATATGTAAAACATTACCATCACATTTACAGTCAAACTGGTGATTGAAAACATAATCAAATATGTAAAACATTACCATCACATTTACAGTCAAACTGGTGATTGAAAACATAATCAAATATGTAAAACATTACCATCACATTTACAGTCAAACTGGTGATTGAAAACATAACCAAATATGTAAAACATCACCATCACATTTACAGTCAAACTGGTGATTGAAAACATAACCAAATATGTAAAACATCACCATCACATTTACAGTCAAACTGGTGATTGAAAACATAACCAAATATGTAAAACATCACCATCACATTTACAGTCAAACTGGTGATTGAAAACATAAACAGTTATGTAAAACATCACCATCACATTTACAATCAAACTGGTGATTGAAAACATAAACAGTTATGTAAAACGTCACCATCACATTTACAGTCAAACTGATTATTGAAAACATAACCAAATATGTAAAACATCACCATCACATTTACAGTCAAACTGATTATTGAAAACATAACCAAATATGTAAAACATCACCATCACATTTACAGTCAAACTGGTGATTGAAAACATAAACAGTTATGTAAAACATCACCATCACATTTACAGTCAAACTGGTGATTGAAAACATAACCAAATATGTAAAACATCACCATCACTTTTACAGTCAAACTGGTGACTGAAAACATAACCAAATATGTAAAACATCACCATCACATTTACAATCAAACTGGTGATTGAAAACATAAACAGATATGTAAAACATTACCATCACATTTACAGTCAAACTGGTGATTGAAAACATAAACAGTTATGTAAAACATCACCATCACATTTACAGTCAAACTGATTATTGAAAACATAACCAAATATGTAAAACATCACCATCACATTTACAGTCAAACTGATTATTGAAAACATAAACAACTATGTAAAACATCACCATCACATTTACAGTCAAACTGGTGATTGAAAACATAAACAGTTATGTAAAACATCACCATCACATTTACAGTCAAACTGGTGATTGAAAACATAACCAAATATGTAAAACATCACCATCACTTTTACAGTCAAACTGGTGACTGAAAACATAAACAACTATGTAAAACATCACCATCACATTTACAGTCAAACTGGTGATTGAAAACATAAACAACTATGTAAAACATTACCATCACATTTACAGTCAAACTGGTGATTGAAAACATAAACAACTATGTAAAACATTACCATCACTTTTACAGTCAAACTGGTGACTGAAAACATAAACAGTTATGTAAAACATCAGCATCACATTTACAGTCAAACTGGTGATTGAAAACATAAACAGATATGTAAAACATCACCATCACATTTACAGTCAAACTGGTGATTGAAAACATAACCAAATATGTAAAACATTACCATCACATTTACAGTCAAACTGATTATTGAAAACATAACCAAATATGTAAAACATCACCATCACATTTACAGTCAAACTGATTATTGAAAACATAACCAAATATGTAAAACATCACCATCACATTTACAGTCAAACTGGTGATTGAAAACATAAACAACTATGTAAAACATTACCATCACATTTACAGTCAAACTGGTGATTGAAAACATAAACAACTATGTAAAACATTACCATCACTTTTACAGTCAAACTGGTGACTAAAAACATAAACAGTTATGTAAAACATCAGCATCACATTTACAGTCAAACTGGTGATTGAAAACATAAACAGATATGTAAAACATCACCATCACATTTACAGTCAAACTGGTGATTGAAAACATAACCAAATATGTAAAACATTACCATCACATTTACAGTCAAACTGATTATTGAAAACATAACCAAATATGTAAAATATTACCATCACATATACAGTCAAATTGGTGATTGAAAACATAAACAGTTATGTAAAACATTACCATCACATATACAGTCAAACTGATTATTGAAAACATAACCAAATATGTAAAACATTACCATCACATATACAGTCAAACTGATGATTGAAAACATAAACAACTATGTAAAACATTACCATCACATTTACAGTCAAATTGGTGATTGAAAACATAAACAGTTATGTAAAACATTACCGTCACATATACAGTCAAACTGATTATTGAAAACATAACCAAATATGTAAAACATCACCATCACATATACAGTCAAACTGATGATTGAAAACATAAACAACTATGTAAAACATTACCATCACATTTACAGTCAAACTGGTGATTGAAAACATAACCAAATATGTAAAACATCACCATCACAATTACAGTCAAACTGGTGATTGAAAACATAACCAAATATGTAAAACATCACCATCACATTTACAGTCAAACTGGTGATTGAAAACATAACCAACTATGTAAAACATCACCATCACATTTACAATCAAACTGGTGATTGAAAACATAAACAACTATGTAAAACATCACCATCACATTTACAATCAAACTGGTGATTGAAAACATAAACAGTTATGTAAAACATTACCGTCACATATACAGTCAAACTGATTATTGAAAACATAACCAAATATGTAAAACATCACCATCACATATACAGTCAAACTGATGATTGAAAACATAAACAACTATGTAAAACATTACCATCACATTTACAGTCAAACTGGTGATTGAAAACATAACCAAATATGTAAAACATCACCATCACAATTACAGTCAAACTGGTGATTGAAAACATAACCAAATATGTAAAACATCACCATCACATTTACAGTCAAACTGGTGATTGAAAACATAACCAACTATGTAAAACATCACCATCACATTTACAATCAAACTGGTGATTGAAAACATAAACAACTATGTAAAACATCACCATCACATTTACAGTCAAACTGGTGATTGAAAACATAAACAACTATGTAAAACATTACCGAGCACACAGGTTTCCTTCTCAGTCTGATGCATTTAATGCATTATAATTCCTCAATCTGATAATGATAATAATTCATAAGTAATACTACTACTACTACTACTACTACTAATAATAATAATAATAATTCCTCATTCCGATGCCTGTAATGCATCAGTTCTCTGCAGGACAGCTTAGCCACCTTGTTGACATGGCGACAGGAAGGCTCGTGTGTGTTGATTCACGGTATCACAAGTATCTGTGCTGCTGTACGAGGACACCAGGGGACACACCACGTCCAGCCCAGCTGTGATGGCAGCAGGAGCTACCTGCCCTGATACTGAGGACCGCTGTCCAAGCCACCGCACAACACAACTGATTGTCCGCTAGTGTTGTGTTAGGTAGTCTTGCCATATGTACTGTTGTCTTATGTAGTGTGTACTAGTGTTGTGCTATGTAGTCTTGTCGTATGTAGTGTGTACTAGTGTTGTGCTATGTAGTCTTGTCGTATGTAGTGTGGTATTATGTAGTGTGTATTAGTGTTGTGTTATGTAGCATTGTCTTATTTAGTGTGCATTAGTGTTGTGTTATATAGTCTTGTCATATGTAGTGTTGTCTTATGTAGTGTGCATTAATGTTGTGTTATGTAGTCTTGTCATATGTAGTGTTATCTTATGTTGTGTGTATTAGTGTTGTGTTGTGTGTTCTTGTCATATGTAGTGTTATATTATGTTGTGTATATTAGTGTTGTGTTATATAGTCTTGTCATATGTAGTGTTGTCTTATGTAATGTGCATTAGTGTTGTGTTATGTATTCTTGTCATATATAGTGTTATATTATGTTGTGTGTATTAGTGTTGTGTTATGTAGTCTTGTCATATGTAGAGTGGTATTATGCAGTGTTGTCTTATGTAGTGTGTGTTAGTGTTGTGTTATGTAGTGTTATGTTATGTAGTGTGTATTGACACAACCCCATGGGCCCTTTGTGTGTTTCTTTGCAGGCCATCAGTGTGAGGAGCCAGGGTTATGCCCTTTGTTTGTACTGTGCATTTCTGGATAGAGATGATTCCCTGTCCTGCTGACAAAACCATCATGACGTCCATGACTGCAACCCCCCTCTCCTCCTAACACTCCTTCTAACTCCTCCTAACACTCCTCCTAACACTCTTCCTAGCTCTCCTCCTAACATGCCTCCTAACACGCCTCCTAACTCCTCTTCCTAAAACTCATCCTAACATGCCTCCTAACACACCTCCTAACTCCTCCTCCTAAATCCCCTCCTCTAAAACTCCCTCTAACACCGCCGAGATGTCCCTCACCTGCCTCCAGAAATACACCACCTCCCCTGTGCAACACCCCTGACGTGTGTGTGTGTGTGTGTGTGTGTGTTTGTGTGTGTGTGTGTGTGTGTGTGTGTGTGTGTGTGTGTGTGTGTGTGTGTGAGCACATCAGGGGTTGTGTGATACATATTTACAGGTGCAGATTGGTGTCAATAAACATCCACAACTTTTGACCTCTTGGTAAAAACTAAGAAACCACACCTTGCATCCTCACTCCCTCCCTACCCTCATCTCCCTCCCTACCCACATCTCCCTCCCTACCCTCATCTCCCTCCCTACCCTCATCTCCCTCCCTATCCCCCTCATCTCCCTCCCTACCCTCATCTCCCTCCCTACCCACATCTCCCTCCCTACCCTCATCTCCCTCCCTACCCTCATCTCCCTCCCTACCCTCATCTCCCTCCCTACCCACATCTCCCTCCCTACCCTCATCTCCCTCCCTACCCACATCTAACCTCCCTACCCTCATCTCCCTCCCTACCATCATCTACCTCCCTACCCACATCTCCCTCCCTACCCTCATCTCCCTCCTTACCCTCATTTCCCTCCCTACCCTCATCTCCCTCCCTACCCTCCTCTACCTCCCTACCCTCATCTACACTATGTAGGGATTTAAAATAGCCCACCTTATGTCTTAGCGTGCAATGCACATGATAGGGAAAACAACAACCATCTTCTTCAAAGAGGAAGAGGGGAACACGCAGCGTTCCGCTCATGACCAACATGTGCAGCATCAGCCCCGAGGAAGCTGAGAGCACATCCTTCATCACAGTAATAGCCCGCTGCCCCCGAGCCAGTCCTTCCCCTCTTCCTTCTCTACACCTGGCCCGGATAGTCTGTCTCTATTTGTCAGTGTGCGGCAGAGGAGCAGACAGGGAGCAGTACGGCAGCACATCCTCCCTACCGGAGCCACCTCCAGACTCTAATGAACACATTGAAACTCAGTGGATTCTAATTTGCTGTTTCATTAGGACAAGACAGAGAGGAGGGGGGTTACTAGGGAGGAAATTGAAAAGAGAGGGGCTGCAATTCCTGATATCCTGCACATTCTCCATGAAGACAAGAGAAAGAAAGGAAAGGAAGGAAAAGAAGAAAAAACAATTAGCTTTGTGGCTCTGCTGTTAATGGACAGAGTGAGGTTGTGTAAAGGAAGCCTTAGGTTTTCCCTCTTCACTCCCTTGTTTTTCTGCCCTCCCAGCACCTTCAGCTTGCACACAAACTGCCACTTTGCTGGCCAACGCAAGAGCTGTTAACACTAGAGCGACCCGGACTTCACGCCTACCTACAACGACCACGGGTGGTCAAAATGACCGCCCGTGGTCGTTAAACTATAGAAATTTTGGAGCATGCTGCTTTTTTTTTTTTTAGTATTACCAGTACATTTTTGCAGTGACCGTCAAAGTAAATGGCGTGACCATCATGCATTGGGGGCTGGGAAGGGTTGTCAGTCTACCAGTGAGTCCCAAACTGTGGGGTGTTCCTGGGGAACTGCTGGGAGACTCAAGACCTTGACGCAGAACACATATATTGCAAAATATACGATTTGCTAATGCATACGTCACATAACATGTGAATTGAATCATGTGTGTGTGTGGGGGGTGGGGGTGATGGGGGGCGAGTTACCCAAGTGGGGCTTGACTGAACAAGTTTTTCACCCGCTGACAACAGCTTTGCCAGGCGCTGAGATTCCCGGCCTTCAAAACCTGCAGTCTTTACTGCAGTGCCCCCCATGCATTGCTCTCCCTGCCCATTTCAGCATCAAATATGTAGGAGCCAGCTCTGCACCAAGGCTCTGAAGAATCCAAAACACCTCCATAACCGGCAAACACAAGAAGAAGAAGAAGAAGAAGAAGAAGAAGAAGAAGAAGCAGGAGGAGGAGGAGGAGGAGAGGAACAAAACTGATAAATGCTGCTCAGTCGCAGGTGGAGGTCACTCACTTGAGAAAAAGACAGCTGTTGTACCTTTAACGAAGTGCTGTTAATTGAGTTACTGTCAGATGACCCGGTGGACAGATGTGAAGGGTGGGGGACGGAGTGGAGCAGAGAGGCGCGTGGTAAACATGCCAAGTCGGGTCTCATTAGCAGGTGGCGAAGAGCCGGAGTGCACCTGTCACAACTTTGTTGTAACCTCCTCTGGGAGACCCACTGGACAACAGAGGCGCTGCGCGGCTCTTTAACCAGGGACCTGTGCTGCTCTTACAGGAGGTGTTCAGAGTGAGGGGTCACATGGATCACTGCATCACAGGAAGGACTGGAGAGGAGAGAGCGTCTCCCATCCCCCATTTCCACACATCACATGCACTAGTGCTCATCTCTGCACAGGGCATGCTATATGCCTGCATTATATGCGTGTGTTTATACTGCCGGATCGCCACCTTGCCGGGGTGGAGAAGCTTGCGTGCACTATTGATCCCAAGCGCTACAGCGCCGGAGCTTGGCTCCTGGCAGGGTCACCCAAGGCGGATAGGTCAAGGGGGAGTTTTCCAGAAGAAGCGTGAGCCAACAAAGACCTCAGTGGAGGAACTGGGGGAAGATGTCTCCAAGTCACAATGGTTGTGAAGGCGGATGAGGGCTGCAACAGAGGGTGGTCCCCAATCGTCTTGGTTCTCCATGCCATTGGACTCTGGCCACCCCCTGCCAAGGACCGTGTGGTGGCTGCAGGCGCATCAGCCTTTCCACGTAAAAAGCTGTCATGCACAGGCATTCTTCTGCAAGGAAATCAACCCATAAACACCCTGGGTCAAAGCCTTGTTGTGATCAGGAAGAGGAAAGAGGTGATGGGGGCAGGACAGTGAAGTCTGGCAGCTCCTACCCACAACCTGGCACACAGGCGGTGGGTGTATGATCGGTCGCTAAGCCCTGGGACTGAGGCAGCGGGGCTTCTCGGCTGCTGCAACCAAGACTGAGCAGTCCTATTTAGGATGTGCTCTGCTTATCCCAGTTTGGCAGGGGGTTAGAAAAGGTGTCCTAAATATTGTCTGCCTCATATCTCCTGTCTGGACCACCGCATCCAGAGGGATCCCCTCTTGGATGATCAATCCAGTGATCGATCTGAACGGCAGACTTTCATCATCGCCCACGAGCTGAGGAGATCCTGCATGGCTACTGCCGCAATCTCTGAAACCTGACTGGCCGACCAAGGGCAGCTGAAAGAGGAGAAGGGGTGGTTACACTTTCTTCTGGAAATGAAAAGCGACTGATGAGCCGAGGATACACGGTGTTGGCTTTGTCATGAAAAACAGCCCCGCTTGCCACCTTGCTGAGCTTCTTCTGGGCACCAATGAACGCATGATGACAATACGACTGGCACTTACAAATATCCAAAGTGCCACTGTCATCAGTGCTCTAACACTTGACCCACAAGCTGAAGTAAAGAAGACCTTCTGCGCTGACCTGGACCACGTTCTCACCTAAGTCCCCACACTGGACAAGATGATCCTACTGGGAGAGCTCAGTGCCAGAGTGGGGCGAAGCAACAACTTGTGGAGAGGCATCATTAGCAAGGAAGGAGTTGGAAACACAAACGTTAATGGCATCCTGATGGTCACAACGTGCTCAGAACACAACCCAACCACCACCAACACACATGCTGACAAACACACACATGCACAAACAGTCCACGCCAAAAAGACACACAAGTAATCACACTTTCTTATTATGGAGCACACATCACATATATCCCCACATCTCTGGGAACCAGGCCATCCACTGTGGCCAACAGGAAGGCGACACACCACTGCTCAACTGGACCACACTTGGAAGGATGTTTGTCTCTCCACCCGCCGGCCTGCTGGTTCCTGTATGATGTGGGTAGCGCATGTCACTGGTATCAGTCTTTGGGACTGCTATCAGCAGGCAAGTGATTTCATAGGGTGGAGGATATCAAACCCCCTGCATGGGGAGGGAGGGTGGAGGATATCATACCCCCTGCGTGGAGAGGGAGGGTGGAGGATACCAAGCCTCCTGCATGGAGAGGGAGGCTGGAGGATACCAAGCCTCCTGCATGGAGAGGGAGCTGGATGATACCAAGCCTCCTGCATGGAGAAGGAGGGTGGAGGATATCATACCCCCTGCGTGGAGAGGGAGGGTGGAGGATATCAAACCCCCTGCGTGGAGAGGGAGGGTGGAGGATACCAAGCCTCCTGCATGGAGAAGGAGGGTGGAGGATATCAAACCCCCTGTGTGGAGAGGGAGGGCTGAGGATATCAAACCCCCTGCATGGAGAGGGAGGGTGGAGGATACCAAGCCTCCTGCATGGAGAGGGAGGGTGGAGGCAGCAGTGTGTCAGCTGCTTTGTCATTGGAGCTGTCAACATGACTTGTCACCTCTGAGTCACATCCGTCATGTGGAACTATCAGCCGGAGTCAGAGTCCCAGCACCACCCAAGCCAAGGCCCCTGGCTCGTACCTCAGGGTTATACAGGAATACACAGCAATACACAGCAGTATATAGTAATACACAGAATAGGAATATATGGTAGCATACAGGGATATACGGGAGTATACAGAAATATACTGGAGTATACAGGAATATACGGGAGTATACAGGAATATACTGGAGTATACAGGAATATACGGGAGTATACAGGAATATACGGGAGTATACGGGAGTATACAGTCTCACTGTTGTGGTTGTGGCTGACGGAGGAATTCGGCTCTAAGTTTAAACATGTATTCTGTGCTATGTGCATGTATCACACACACACACACACACACACACACACACGGTGGAAGCCTGTGTTTGCAGAGTGGCCGCCAGACGAAGCAGTTTAAAATCCATTTACACAGTCTTGCAATTAAACGAAGTCTCGTGTTGTGTTTGACGTCCATCATCTCACTGGATCTGGTTATGTAGTACTACTACTACTATAGAATCACTACAGTATATGTAATATATAATCACCGCAGTTCTATAGTAGTACCCATCACTACAGTTCTATAGTACTACCCATCACTACAGTTATATAGTACTACCCATTACTACAGTTCTATAGTAGTACCCATTACTACAGTTATATAGTACTACCCATTACTACAGTTCTATAGTAGTACCCATCACTACAGTTGTATAGTAGTACCCATTACTACAGTTCTATAGTAGTACCCATCACTACAGTTATATAGTAGTACCCATTACTACAGTTCTATAGTAGTACCCATCACTACAGTTGTATAGTAGTACCCATTACTACAGTTCTATAGTAGTACCCATCACTACAGTTATATAGTACTACCCATCACTACATTTGTATAGTAGTACCCATTACTACAGTTCTATAGTAGTACCCATCACTACAGTCCTCTTTCCCGTATCTGTTGTCTCTTACTTCCACAACTACTATTGACATTGCATGCTGCGCAGCCCCTGCAGGGGGCGCTGGTCAGCGACACAGCTTTACAGTGATTTTATATGCAAAAGTTATTCAATTTTATTGTATGAAGCTTTTATTTGAACTTTTTTTTTAATGAAGCTAGTCTGATTTTTTTACGACATGTTGCAGAAATATATTCATCACACATATATATTAGCAGTGCATACTGACTTATCACACGCACATTGCCAAAGGGCAAAGGCAGGCAGCATACAGGCAGAAAGTAGACTAAGACAGGACGGTACTATGGAGCAGGCAGCAGCAGCAACAGATGGATGGTTAGCTGGATACAAAATGTGCCACTAGCTTGGCTGTGCATGTCTGCAAAGCCCACACAAAAACACACTGCACCTGCCTGAACACACACATCCAGTCTGCCTGAACACACACACACATCCAGTCTGCCTGAACACACACACACACCCAGACTGCCTGAACACACACATCCAGTCTGCCTGAACACACACACACATCCAGTCTGCCTGAACACACACATCCAGTCTGCCTGAACACACACATCCAGTCTGCCTGAACACACATCCAGACTGCCTGAACACACACACATCCAGTCTGCCTGAACACACCCAGACTGCCTGAACACACACACATACAGTCTGCCTGAACACACACATCCAGTCTGCCTGAACACACACATCCAGTCTGCCTGAACACACACACCCAGACTGCCTGAACACACACACATCCAGTCTGCCTGAACACACCCAGACTGCCTGAACACACACACATACAGTCTGCCTGAACACACCCAGACTGCCTGAACACACACACATCCAGACTGCCTGAACACACACATCCAGTCTGCCTGAACACACCCAGACTGCCTGAACACACACATCCAGTCTGCATGAACACACACATCCAGTCTGCCTGAACAGAACACACATACCCAGTCTCCCTGAACACACGCATCCAGTCTGCCTGAACACATCCAGTCTGCCTGAACACACTGCATCTGCCTGAACACACACCCAGTCTGAGCATTCACACATAACAGTGTGGACAGTCCGTCTCAGAGGTCGACTGTGAACTGGGTGTGAACATAGGCTCATTCAACACCATCAGCTCCCAGCAAACCTGACATGTACCACGTGACTTAGATGCAGAAGGACATCAAACTGACACATGCTGTCACAACAACAACCACGTTAATTCATTCAGCCACTCATGTCATAATCATGCTCATCTTCATCATCCAAACCATTATTCCAGATGTGCGGCTGTGTAATCATACATGAGAATTGAGACAGTTACAGGTTTTGACAAGTTAAACTCTGAATACTTTCACACATCGGCACCATCACGAAAATGTCATTGTTTGACCAAAAAAAAAAAAAGGGAGGGGGGGGGTGTCATTTGTCAAGAAACTATACAACAATGATAACTATTTACGCTTAAGAGCTGTTTTTATTTTATTTTTAGTTTCGTAAACCCAGGCCTTTCAAACCCAGGGATTTAGTAAAAGCAACGGAATGTGTTTCCCTTGTTGAGATGAAAATAGCAGCACGCTGCCGTTTGCTGTGGCTTTTGGCCTTGCTAGTTTTACACCCGATTTGACTGTTGTCAGTCTATTGAATAGGAGTCATCATCACACATCTGTCCCAAATATATGGGCTAGTAGGGGCCCACTAGACCTACTGCTAGGTTCAGGAGACTGTTATCACCCATTTATTTCAGTGAGCCAGCCTTGGTGGGGCCCAGTAGGCGCAGAAGGCCTGCTGTCACGCATGGGCTTTGAGGTTCGTTATCAACATTTTTATTTTTCCCCCAAAATAATATATCATTGATGTGGAAAATACAAATAGCAGTGATTGAGCTTGTGTGTGCAAGTGGAGGAAAAAAAATCACATACTTTAGTTAACTTACTCATCCATGCTTGTCGGAGATGTTACGTCAGCTTGAGCTTCTGAACATTGACTTTTGACATCCACTTTTCACCAGTAGCTGGGCTGTCTGCATGGATGTACATCCTCTTTGGCGTTTCTGGGTCTGTCTGCCCTGCCACCATCCACCACAACTTATGGAATGTGTACCTGCAGTCGTCGACTGCAACTACATCCATCAAGAGAATGGGTGATAGCAGTCTCCTGAACCTACCAGTAGGGCTAGTAGGCCCCTGATGGCCCATACATTGGGACAGATGTGTGATGATAACTCCTGTCCAATAGACTGATACCAGTCAAATCAGGTGAGATTTAAAAGCCTCTGCTAAAAAATAAATCTCATGGAAATGAATGTAAAGTCTTTGCCAAGCTCGATAGGCTCCACTAAAGGTGTTGTGTTATGCAAATACCACCCATTTCACCACTTCACCTCTCCCATCAGCTCCTGCAAATACTGTGCTGGTTTCACCATCTGCCTGGAAACTGTCTCTGCTTCCACACACCAGCGTTTCTGCAGGAAATGCATCATCCCACTAATTACTGGCAGCATCAATAATACATGAGGGGAACGACTGAAATGTGACATAAATCTCCTTCCTCTCAAATAGCTGTCCAGGGACTGCTTACAAATTTAAAAAAAAGTAAATACAGTCACTACACCCTGTGATGGCCTGGTGGTCTGTCCAGGGTGACTCCCTGCCTGCTGCCCAGTGACCGCTGGAATAGGCTGCAGCATCCCCACAACCCTGACAGCAGGATAAGCAGTTGGCATGATGGATGGATGGATAAAAAGGACATACTTATATACTCTTTATTTCCTCTCTTACGAAGGTGCCATTGTTCCAGAAACACAGTCTGCAGGGCTTGGGCCAACTAGAACCACGTGACAGAGCCCGTCGCCTTGTGAGCCGCAGAAGCGAGCACGGCGCAGCGCCGCTTGTGTCAGCCTCACAAACGAAGAAGAAGACATCTAACAGCAGTCGGCGGTACGTCTACACAATGCTAGAAGAAGAGGGTTTATTGCGTTAGTCCGACTCACACTGGACTTTTACAACACATGTAAACGCGTTAGTCCCACTGCCGTGCTACTACATCCGGTTTCTCGAAGTCCAACTAACACACCCAGATGACGCGGTTGGGGATGGATTGGCTCTGTCTGACATGTATACCCTTCAATCGGCCCCGAAGTGGCATAGGCGTTCTGCGCATGCTCCATATTTCCCGCGGCGGTCTTTCACCCGGAAGTCGACCAGTGTGGCGTCAACAGTACCAACATGGCGTGTGCTCGAGCGAGAACCGCGCATTTCTGGACTGACGAGGAGACAAACGTCACGTTGTGTCAGCTGAAGGAGGTGAGTGTCCTACAGCACATGGACGGAAGGAGAACGCGGAATGGCAGAAAGGGGGCATATCGCCGCCTACCGTACCAGGGTGGGACGTACTTCCGTCAATAAACCGATTCTCCCGCGGTTCTTGTATACTGGGACAACGCCAGCAGTCCAGTTGCCTGGCCTCGTCGACTTCCCTGTGCGTGTAAACGCAGTGAGTCACCAGTTTAGTGACTGGTCCCGGAAACATGAGACGACTAGCAGGGCTGAACGAGTCCGGATCTGTCTGACACATACAGGACTCATACAGGACAGGGGTTGGAAGATGACGCAGGCACTTTAGACAGACATGAAGAAAGGAAGAGACAGACAGACAGATAGACAGACAGACAGACAGATAGACAGATAGATAGATAGATAGATAGATAGATAGATAGATAGATAGATAGATAGATAGATAGATAGATAGATAGATAGATAGATAGATAGATAGATAGATAGATAGACAGACAGACATATATATAGACAGATAGATAGATAGATAGATAGATAGATAGACAGATAGACATATATACAGACAGACAGACAGACAGACAGACAGATAGATAGATAGATAGATAGATAGATAGATAGATAGATAGATAGATAGATAGATAGATAGAACATGTCTGACTTGTTTAAAGGAGTGTAAACTTGAACCATTGACCAAGAGGAAAAAGTACACCAGTTCGATCATGTGTCCATCACACGAGCTCCGTTTCACATTCACAAAAAGTCAAGGATGCCTTCGGTGCACAACGCCTCCTGCCAACTGCTGGTCGTGGGTGGACGTGGGTGGACGCGGGTGGACCTGTGAGAGCCTGAGCGGCGTCTCACAGGAGTCATCGGCTCTCATGGCTGATCTGCATAGTTATGTAACGTCAGTGCTTTGTTAGCAGGGGAGAAGTGCGTCCTCCTTGCAGGATGCGCAGTGTAAACGCCTTCCCCTCACACTCTTTCACATCAGAATCAGAAACACTTTATTTGTCGTTTCATTTCATGCACTGAAATGAATCAACATATCTGTTTCCCCAGCCCACAGCAGTGCACCACAAAGACAAAAACACATATGCAAACACTACAAGAACTACACGAACACATGTGCCTAAGCTAACACATATATCTAAACTAAACACACAAAACATCACGGTCTAGGAGAACAAACACCAGACAGGATGACTGTCGGAACTGCCGGTCTGCATGAGTTAGCAGTTAGCCTAGCCTGCCCCGCTTCTGTGTCCTGTCAAACCGCCCTCGGTGTCACCTCTTCGGGTGCAGCTCCGGTCAGGGCTGTGGTCCCTGGGCCCACAGGATCCAGCAGACCAGCAGACCAGGCTCTCCCAGACCTCACCGCACTCCACATGATGACACTAAAAACACAGTCAAGGCTAGGCGAGGCCGCCGCCAGTCCAGCCTCAGTGTTATCGGTACCGTCGGTCTGCGTGGGCTAGCAGTTAGCTTAGCCTACCCCGCTTCCACGCCCTGTCAGACCTCCCTCGGTGTTTCCTGCTCAGGCAGGGCCGTTGTCCCTGGGCCCACAGGACGCAGCAGACCAGGCTCTCCCAGCCGACCCAGCGCCAGCTCTCCCAGCCATCAAACGAAGACACACTTAGACACCTACGTGGACAAAGACGCTGCATGGATGGTACTGGCTACCGAACACAAACGTGAATTTCTGCCGCCATCTTCCCACGGCAGTACTGGGTGAGGCCGCTGTGAACGTGAATTTGCGCCGTCATCTTCCCACACCGGAAGCGGAAGTGTGTTTCAACCTTCCATCTCTCCATGCCCACAGTTAAACAAATTCAACATCGGTCCCGATACATCTAGACGTTAGTGGCAGGGGGTTCAATTCTTTAGTGTTGAATCAGTAGATAAGAGTCAGGACGTCTAGATATGAATCAAACCTTTTTTTTTTGTGCATTGCAGGTTATTCAAGATTTCACATCTCTGGTGGCACGTCTGGTACGTGAGTCGTCCATCCTGCATTGACGTCTCTGCTTGTAAGTTTGTTCCCTGATAACTTACCCAAATGCTACGCAGTTATACTCTGCAAATGTGACGTCACAACATTACAAGGTTTATAATATCATAAGACGTCGTTTACCTGGCTCGTAAATACAAGAACTACCTACGGGCGTCTGATATGCACATGCTCCCGAGTTTTGCAATATTGCCATAGACCACAATGGCACGAGACCAGCCGCTGCGTGCAGCATGCACCGCTCGAACCCTGGCACGTACCAAACACCAAAGGGATTTATTCAGACACGACTCGATGACTTGTCCATTACTGCCGGACTTTCTCAAATCTTTAAAACCAGCTCTCCAGTACAGGTCTGGCATGTCTCCACATTCTTCATTCCTAGAAATCAATCAATCAATTAATAAATAAAACACACATACACACACACACACACACACACACACACGCACACGCACGCACGCATGCTCGCACAGTTCAGGACTACATGGCAGCGTTCCAGGGGGGGACTGAACTCGGTGTGAAAGTCAAAGTAAAGGGTGGTCTTCATGTGTTGTCTTAATGTAAATGTATTGTTAGGTATCTCCTCTTCTGTCCCCCCCAGCATGTGGACTCATGTACAGGAGACACCAGCAGATACACCTATAGACTGCTAACACTTTGCATAACATGGGATACTGTGTTTTAGTGCATACCGGGACATACTAGGTATACTGGGACAACAAAAGCCTATAGCGGATGTAGGGAGGCATTATGGGAAAGATTGAGTGCACAGGGGTGTGTGGGCATTATGGATAAAATGCGGTAGGGAGGGGTGTGAGGGCATTATGGGTAAGATGCGATAGAGAGGGGTTGTCAAGGCATTAATGGTAAGATGGGGTAAGGAGGAGTGTGTGGGCCTTATGGGTAAGATGGGGTGCAGATGGGTGTGTGGGCATTATGGGTAAGATGCACTAGCGAGGGGTGTATGGGCATTATGGGTAAGATGGGGTGCAGATGAGTGTGTGGGCATTATGGATAAGATGGGGTAGGGTGTGTGTGTGTGGGCATTATGGGTAAATGGATGCTGTCCAAGTTGCCATGTGACAGCAACATGAGGGGCAGTGTGACACACAGAGGACTGAAATAAACTGTGTGTGATCTCTCAGTTCACCAACTACCATGTCTGAATTGTTAAACGTTGTGTGGTACGCTAGAAACATGTTTTTTTTTAATTTAATGTTATTTTACTTCCTTAAAGGACATTAAACTCAGAATGAAAAATACATAATAGGAGCTCTGCATCAGATTAAAACCTAATTAAAAACGGTTTATAAATCTAAAAATAAAAAAAAACAGTATGGAAGACAACTATTGCCAATAATCTACTGCTTTTTAGGCAATCAATGGAAATAATAATAAAAAAAACGTGTCTAAAACAGACATCTCTTATTATTATTATTATTATTATTATTATTATTATGTATTTAATTATTTATTTTAATTACATCTCTCTCCTTTACTGTTAGGCAAAACCATTGCTAAAACAAGCCCATTATTTGTTGTTGTATATTTGCACATCGAACACACTGGACTTTAAAACACTGAAATGAACACTGAAAAATGATCTCTGCTATCTGCACGTGCTCATTTTAATCGAGTGAGAAATTAATTCATTACAACTGACAAACACGTGATGCTGGGCCTTCATAAAAATTCATGACATTCTCAAAAATTAATTTGCCTTCCTTTATCTCCAAACTGATTTTAGCTGCACACTTGTTGCTGTTTCACAAGCAAGGAGAGACACAGCACATTTTCTCCATGGCGACCAGAGCCGTATGCCAGCATGCCAACATGCCAATATGCCAACATGCCAGTCATCACATATGATACATTAAGGTTCTGTACATCTGCTGATCAGAAAGTACTACACATCAAAGACTGGTGGGCAGTAAACAGAGAGAGAGAGAGAGAGAGAGAGACAGAGACAGAGAGACAGAGAAAGAGCGAGCGAGAGAGAGAGAGAGAGAGAGGGAGAGAGAGAGAGAGAGAGAGAGAGAGAGAGAGAGAGAGAGAGCGAGAGAGAGAGAGACCTTAATTAATCAACATTTTCACCAAACAAAATAAAGAAACATATTTGCATGCTTTATTGATTTTAAGAAAGCATTTGATTATATCTGGTATGATGGCTTATACTATAAAATCATCCAAAGGGGCGTAGGGGGTAAAGTGTTTGACATAATCAAATCTATATGTTTGGAAAATGAGTGCGGAGTAAAACTTGGTGACATCCGAACCAAACACTTCACTCAAGGGTGAGGGGTGAGATAAGGCTGCACTTTGAGCCCAACCCTATTTAATATTTACATCAATGAGTTAGTGGTGTTACTGGAACAATCTGCAGCTTCTGGCCTCACCATAAACAACACAGAAGTTAAATGATTGCTCTATGCTAGGGGTGGCTAACCGTGTGTCATGGAGAGCCATGTGTGTACACGTTTTCATTGCAGCCGGACTCCACACCAGGTGATTTCACTGATTAGCAACCCTTCAGCCAAAGAGGAAGAATGCATCAGTGAAATTACCTGGTGTGGAGTCGGGTTGGAATGAAAACCTGCATGCACATGGCTCTCCATGGCACATGGTTAGCCACCGCTGCTCTATGCAGATGACCTTGTGCTGCTTGAGAAATACTGTCAGAACTGGGCCCTGGCAGTAAACTGAAAAAGACAAAAAATATGGTCTTCCAGAAGAAGCCCACGCGTCAGGAAAGTAGACACCTATTTACTCTAGGTAACACCGCCCTAGAGCACATGTTAAGTTATGATGACCTGGGACTGAGGGTCAGTGCCTCAGAAAGCTTTGGTCTGGCAGTGAATGCACTGAAAGAGAAAGCCTGAAGAGCTTTCTATGCAAGAAAACGAAAATTCTATAAAACAGACATCCCAATTAAAATCTGGCCCAAAATCTTTGTCAGTGGCATCCTGACCATTGCAGTATATGGAAGTGAGGTATGGGGTCCACTCAGTCAGCAAGACTACACTAGATGGGACAAACATCCAATAGAAGCCCTGTGTGCAGAATTCTGTCAAAATTTGCTAAACATGCAAAGGAAAACACCAACAGATGCATGCAGGGCAGAATTAGGCCGTTTGCCATTGAATTTAAAGCATTCCAGATCCAGGAGCTAAGAAAGAGTCCTCTCAGTCAGCTGATTCTGAAACTAACTGACCCCATAACCACTGACACAGTCGAGTTTCAGACTAGCACTGCTAACCAACCACAGACTAGAGTAAACCACATCATCACACAATGCAACAACTCATATATGGAACACTGGGACATAGAAACCAAATGACAACACAAATGAGTATGTTATCGGGCCCTAAAAAGAGAACACAAACTGGCTGACTGTCTGTCCACTGTCAGAGACAGTCAGTAGAGACACATCCTTACCAAGTACAGGCTCACTGACCACAGTCTAGCCACTGAAAAAGACAAGACACACACAACATATTGGCTACCAAACGAGCAAAGACTCTGTGGTCACTGTACAGCAGGTGAGGTGGAGACAGAGATGCACTTCCTGCTAAATTGTGAGAAATTCCAGAACACAAGAGAAAAATACCAGGAGACATTTGAAACCAGATTCTAAATGTTCTACTGCTGGATGAGAAAGAACAATGGTCCCTTATTTTAGGAGAGGGTCAAAGGTCACACCCTGCAGCACAATATGTGTCAGAATGCCATAGCCTAAGAGTCAGTGAGTGACCAAAACACTGTCAGTTACTGTCAGTTGCTGTTCAAGAGCTGTTCTGTTTCTGCCAGATCTATGTATTCTTTTTTCCTTTTTATTTGTTTATTTGTTTGTTTGTTTGTTTGTTACTCCGTTGACCTGTTTTGCTGTCACCTGCCTTGGCAACATTGTAATTAATGCAGTCATGCCAATGAAGCATCATTGAATTGAACTGAGAGAGAGAGAGAGAGAGAGAATTTGAATTTTAAACCAAGTCTTTATTTAACAAAAAAGATTAAACAAAAAGCAGACTTGAAATCCCTCCAAACATAAACAATACTTGTCAAAGTACAAACGATCAATAAGATAGAGAGCCACACTTTCCAATAACACATGATGAAAGCAGAGCGAACAACAGCTGACTAAAATGTGGACACAGTTAAACACGCTCTGTGCAATTATATGCTCTCTCTCTCTCTCTCTCTCTCTCTCTCTCTCTCTCTCTCTCTCTCTCTCTCTCTCTCTCTCTCTCTCTCTCTCTCTCTCTCTCACACACACACACACAAACACAATCACAAACTCATGAACCACATACCATTAACTAGCTTTACTCCGTCGTTTGATCCATCTAAGGAGTGGTGATATGACGCCCCACCTCCATACATGCTGCCCTCCTCCTCCTCCTCCTCCTCCTCCTCCTCCTCCTCCTCCTTCGTATAGTCTCATCTGAGGGGGGTGTGATGGTCTGCCCTCATATCACACCCTGAGACCTTCTGTGCTCCTCACATACTGCTAAATCCTCTATCTGTCTATCTATCTATCTATCTATCTATCTATCTATCTATCTATCTATCTATCTATCTATCTATCTATCTATCTATCTATCTATCTATCTATCTATCTATCTATCTATCTATCTATCTATCTATCTATCTATCTATCTATCTATCTATCTATCTTATCTATCTATCTATCTATCTATCTATCTATCTATCTATCTATCTATCTATCTATCTATCTATCTATCTATCTATCTATCTATCTATCTATCTATCTATATCTATCTATCTATCCATATACAGTGCATCTGGAATGTATTCACACTCTTTCACTTTCCCCACATGTTGTTATGTTACAGCCTTATTCCAAAATGGATTAAATTCCTTTTTTGTTCTCATCAATCTACACACAATACCCCATAATGACAAAGTGAAAAAGGTTTTGTAGAAATTTTTGCAAATTTATTAAAAATAAAAAAGTGAAATATTGCTTGTACATAAGGATTCACACCCTTTGCTATGACACTCAAAATTGAGCTCAGGTTCATCCTGTTTCCACCAATCATCCTTGAGATGTTTCTACATCTTGATTGGAGTCCACCCGTAGAAAATTCAATGGATGGGACATGATTTGGAAAGGCACACACCTGTCTATATAAGGTCCCACTGTTGACAGTGCATGTCAGAGCAGAAACCAAACCATGAAGTCAAAGGAATTGTCTGTGGACCTCTGAGACAGGACTGTATCGAGGCACAGATCTGGGGAAGGGTACAAACAAATTTCTACAGCTTTGAAGGTCCCGAAGGGCACAGTGGTCTCCATCATTCGTAAATGGAAGAAGTTTGGATCCACCAGGACTCTTCCTAGAGCTGGCCGCCCAGCCAAACTGAGCAATCGGGGGAGAAGGGCCTTGGTCAGGGAGGTGACCAAGAACCCGATGGTCACTCTGACAGAGCTCCAGCGTTCCTCTGTAGAGATGGGAGAACCTTCCAGAAGGACAACCATCTCTGCAGCACTCCACCAATCAGGCCTTTATGGTAGAGTGGCCAGACGGAAGCCTCTGCTCAGTAAAAGGCACATGACAGCCCGCTTGGAGTTTGCCAGAAAGCACCTAAAGGACTCTCAGACCATGAGAAACAAGATTCTCTGGTCTGATGAAACCAAGATTGAACTCTTTGGCCTGAATGCCAAACGTCACATCTGGAGGAAACCAGGCACCTCTCATCACCTTGCTATTACCGTCCCTACAGTGAAGCATGGTGGTGGCAGCATCATGCTGTGGGGATGTTCTTCAGCGGCAGGAACTGGGAGACTAGTCAGGATCGAGGGAAAGATGGATGGAGCAAAGTACAGAGAGATCCTTGATGAAAACCTGCTCCAGAGCACTCAGGACCTCAGACTGGGGCGAAGGTTTACCTTTCAACACGACAACGACCCTAAGCACACAGCCAAGACAACGAAGGAGTGGCTTCAGGACAAGTCTGTGAATGTCCTTGAGTGGCCCAGCCAGAGACCAGACTTGAATCCCATTGAACATCTCTGGAAAGACCTGAAAATAGCTGTGCAGCGACGCTCCCCATCTAACCTTACAGAGCTGGAGAGGATCTGCAGAGAAGAATGGGAGAAATACCCCAAATATAGGTGTGCCAAGCTTGTAGCTTCATACCCAAGAAGACTTGAGGCTGTAATCGCTGCCAAGGGTGCCTCAACCAAGTACTGAGTAAAGGCTGTGAATACTTATGTACATGCAATATTTCAGTTTTTATTTTTAATAAATTTGCAAAAATTTCTACAAAACCTTTTTCACTTTGTCATTATGGGGTATTGTGTGTAGATTGATGAGGAAAGAAAGGAATTTAATCCATTTTGGAATAAGGCTGTAACATAACAACATGTGGGGAAAGTGAAGGGGTGTGAATACTTTCCGGATGCACTATATCTATCTATCTATCTATCTATCTATCTATCTATCTATCTATCTATCTATCTATCTATCTATCTATCTATCTATCTATCTATCTATCTATCTATCTATCTATCTATCTATCTATCTATCTATCTATCTATCTATCTATCTATCTATCTATCTATCTATCTATCTATCTATCTATCTATCTATCTGTGTGTTTCAGTATATGTATGTATATATGTATGTATATATGTATGTATAGATGGATGGATGGATGGATGGATATATATGAGAATAATAATCATTTTGCCCTCCTTTTATTCTTCCTATTATACTTTGCATGCATTTTATGATTAATTACTGTCTCTCTGTCTCCAGTGATTCATCACTTTTTCCATGCTATCACAATGTTATCTCTCTCTGTCTCCGTCTCTCTCTCCATCTCTGTCTCTCTCTCTGTCTCTGTCTCTCTCTCCATCTCTGTCGCTCTCTCTCTGTCTCTGTCTCTCTCTCCGTCTCTGTCTCTGTCTCTCTCTCCATCTCTGTCGCTCTCTCTCTGTCTCTGTCTCTCTCTCTCCGTCTCTCTCTCTCTCTCTCTCTGTCTCTCTCTCTCTCTCTCTCTCTCTCTCTCTCTCTCTCTCTCTCTCTGTCTCTCTCTCCATCTCTGTCTCTCTCTCTCTCTGTCTCTGTCTCTCTCTCCGTTTCTCTCTCTCTCTCTGTCTCTCTCTCCATCTCTCTCTCCATCTCTGTCTCTCTCTCCATCTCTGTCTCTCCCTCTGTCTCTCTGAGCAGAGTGTGAGCGAGCATGCTGAGCAGTGTGAGAGTGGTTGTGAGTGATTTCTATCTTTGTTCCATCTTTATGTTTCCTTGTAAATATTGTAGGTAGTGTGTGTAGGTAGTGTGTGTGTAAATATTGTAGGTAGTGTGTGTAGGTAGTGTGTGTGTAAATATTGTAGGTAGTGTGTGTAGGTAGTGTGTGTGTAAATATTGTAGGTAGTGTGTGTAGGTAGTGTGTGTGTAAATATTGTAGGTAGTGTGGGTAGGTAGTGTGTGAGTAAATATTGTAGGTAGTGTGTGTGTAAATATTGTAGGTAGTGTGTGTGTAAATATTGTAGGTAGTGTGTGTGTAAATATTGTAGGTAGTGTGTGTGTAAATATTGTAGGTAGTGTGTATGCTGGGTCACTGCTCTGCTGTGTATATAGGGCGGATTTAATATTAAGATTAAGCTTTCCTTTATTAGTCCCCTTGGGGAAACTCAGTTGCTGCAAGTTAACCCACTCCAGCTGTGATGTGTGTAACTAGGAGCAGTGGGCTGCTGCTCTCATGCTGTGCCCGGGGGACCAACTCCAGTTCTTTCCCATTGCCTTGCTCAGGGACACAGACAGGGGTATAAACCCTAGCATGCATGTTTATTTTGATGGTGGGAGGAAACCGGAACACCTGAAGAAAACCCACCACAGACACGGTGAGAACATGCAAACTCCACACAAAGGACGACCTGGGATGACACCAAAGGCTGGACGACCTTGGGCTTCGAACCCAGGACCTTCCCAGATAACAAAGAATGTTTGGCCCTAATATGTCCCACATCTGCAGTTATCTTACAGCCCACATTTGGCCTTGAATGACAGCGTTGACTCAGGGTGACTGTGGCTTCCTCAACTCAGCCACACTTGGGCCACATCTGGCCCACACCATATGCGCCGTAACCCAAGTCAAGCCCGGTTCATTACATTTGGGCCACATCTGGCCCACACCGTATGTGCCGTAACCCAAGTAAACTCAGTTCATTACATTTGGGCCACATCTGGCCCACACCGTATGTGCCGTAACCCAAGTCAAGCCCAGTTCATTACATTTGGGCCACATCTGGCCCACACCATATGCGCCGTAACCCAAGTCAAGCCCGGTTCATTACATTTGGGACATGTCTGGCCCACACAACTGTTAACAGTGCCGTAACTGAGCCGTTAAGTACCAAAAGTGCCCCAGCTTAGGCCCAAATGTGTGTGCTACCTACTGTGAGGCGAGGGCGCTGACCACTGTGCCACCGTGCCACTGTGCCACCCCTTTTTAGTGGGTTGTTTGTGTGTGTGTGTGTGTGTGTGTGTGTGTGTATGTGTGTGTGTTTGCTGGTTGGCATGCTAAACGCCGGTATGGAGTTTACCAAACTCCGCAGTGAACATGGTTTAGAGTGTCGCCTGGGATTCCTTGTTCTGTGGAGGATCGTGCTTTGGCAGTTTGAGAGGTTGGGGGCCACAGCAGTATTAAATCTGATGCTAGGGGGCGCTGTGCTGATTTTTGTCGATACTGCAAGCAAAGTGGTTGGAGCAGGCTTTACTATTAATGACAGTTTCACCACACTGTCGACAGGAATCACGACTTCAAACATTCCGCTGTTTATTACTGATGGTTTTGTTGAGAGAGCTGTGGAGATGTGGAAAAGTAGTTCCATCCATCAGGAAACTGTCGTTTGGCCGCAGGTCGCCGCTGGTGCGACCTGTAGTTTCACACAGACCGGGGTTCATGTGGTCTTGAATAAAACAAGACAAAGACCTGGAGGTGGTGTTTAAGGTGGAGGTAGATGATTTTGATTATGTGGTTTTTGTAAACTCTGGGACCTTGAAGTGTTTTGGCTGTGGAGGAGAGGCTCATCTGGATCAGACAAGTCCTGAGAACCACTCCTCTGAGGACAAAACACAGAGTGAAGAAGAGAGAGGACACAAACAGGGTAAAACCAGGCAGAACAGTGAAGAGACAACAGAAAACAAACAGAGTAAAACCAGGCAGAACAGCGAAGAGACAACAGAAAACAAATAGAGTAAAACCAGGCAGAACAGCGAAGAGACAACAGAAAACAAATAGAGTAAAACCAGGCAGAACAATGAAGAGACAACAGAAAACAAATAGAGTAAAACTAGGCAGAACAGCGAAGAGACAACAGAAAACAAATAGAGTAAAACTAGGCAGAACAGCGAAGAGACAACAGAAAACAAATAGAGTAAAACTAGGCAGAACAGCGAAGAGACAACAGAAAACAAATAGAGTAAAACTAGGCAGAACAGCGAAGAGACAACAGAAAACAAATAGAGTAAAACTAGGCAGAACAGCGAAGAGACAACAGAAAACAAATAGAGTAAAACCAGGTAGAACAATGAAGAGACAACAGAAAACAAATAGAGTAAAACCAGGTAGAACAATGAAGAGACAACAGAAAACAAATAGAGTAAAACTAGGCAGAACAGCGAAGAGACAACAGAAAACAAATAGAGTGAAACCAGGCAGAACAGCGAAGAGACAACAGAAAACAAATAGAGTAAAACCAGGCAGAACAATGAAGAGACAACAGAAAACAAATAGAGTAAAACTAGGCAGAACAGCGAAGAGACAACAGAAAACAAATAGAGTAAAACTAGGCAGAACAGCGAAGAGACAACAGAAAACAAATAGAGTAAAACCAGGCAGAACAATGAAGAGACAACAGAAAACAAATAGAGTAAAACCAGGTAGAACAATGAAGAGACAACAGAAAACAAATAGAGTAGAACCAGGTAGAACAATGAAGAGACAACAGAAAACAAATAGAGTAAAACCAGGCAGAACAATGAAGAGACAACAGAAAACAAATGGAGTAAAACCAGTCAGAACAATGAAGAGACAACAGAAAACAAATAGAGTAAAACCAGGCAGAACAATGAAGAGACAACAGAAAACAAATAGAGTAAAACTAGGCAGAACAGTGAAGAGACAACAGAAACCAAATAGAGTAAAACCAGGCAGAACAGTGAAGAGACAACAGAAAACAAATAGAGTAAAACCAGTCAGAACAGTGAAGAGACAACAGAAAACAAATAGAGTAAAACCAGGCAGAACAGTGAAGAGACAACAGAAACCAAATAGAGTAAAACCAGGCAGAACAGTGAAGAGACAACAGAAAACAAATAGAGTAAAACCAGGCAGAACAATGAAGAGACAACAGAAAACAAATAGAGTAAAACCAGGTAGAACAATGAAGAGACAACAGAAAACAAATAGAGTAGAACCAGGTAGAACAATGAAGAGACAACAGAAAACAAATAGAGTAAAACCAGGCAGAACAATGAAGAGACAACAGAAAACAAATGGAGTAAAACCAGTCAGAACAATGAAGAGACAACAGAAAACAAATAGAGTAAAACCAGGCAGAACAATGAAGAGACAACAGAAAACAAATAGAGTAAAACTAGGCAGAACAGTGAAGAGACAACAGAAACCAAATAGAGTAAAACCAGGCAGAACAGTGAAGAGACAACAGAAAACAAATAGAGTAAAACCAGTCAGAACAGTGAAGAGACAACAGAAAACAAATAGAGTAAAACCAGGCAGAACAGTGAAGAGACAACAGAAAACAAATAGAGTAAAACCAGTCAGAACAGTGAAGAGACAACAGAAAAGGGACAGTGTCCAGATTACACTGACAAAACTGAACCACACAAACAGAGTGAAAAGTCTAAAAAGAAAAACATACACGACGAAAAAGAAGCACAAAGTGAACATGTAGAGGCATCAAACACTGCCAGTGGCGCTGCAGAAGACGTTGTGTTGAGCATCAAACACTACAGGTGGAGCTGCAGAAGACGTAGTGTTGAGCATCAAACACTACAGGTGGAGCTGCAGAACGCGTAGTGTTGAGCATCAAACACTACAGGTGGAGCTGCAGAACGCGTAGTGTTGAGCATCAAACACTACAGGTGGAGCTGCAGAACGCGTAGTGTTGAGCATCAAACACTACAGGTGGCGCTGCAGAAGGCGTAATGTTGAGCATCAAACACTACAGGTGGCGCTGCAGAAGGCGTAATGTTGAGCATCAAACACTACAGGTGGAGCTGCAGAAGATGTAGTGTTGAGCATCAAACACTACAGGTGGAGCTGCAGAAGGTGTAGTGTTGAGCATCAAACACTACAGGTGGAGCTGCAGAAGACGTAGTATTGAGCATCAAACACTACAGGTGGAGCTGCAGAAGACGTAGTATTGAGCATCAAACACTACAGGTGGAGCTGCAGAAGGCATAGTGTTGAGCATCAAACACTACAGGTGGTGCTGGAGAAGGTGTAGTGTTGAGCATCAAACACTACAGGTGGTGCTGCAGAAGGCGTAATGTTGAGCATCAAACACTACAGGTGGCGCTGCAGAAGATGTAGTGTTGAGCATCAAACACTACAGGTGGCGCTGCAGAAGGCATAGGTATGAGCATCAAACACTACAGGTGGAGCTGCAGAAGGTGTAGTGTTGAGCATCAAACACTACAGGTGGCGCTGCAGAAGGCATAGGTATGAGCATCAAACACTACAGGTGGCGCTGCAGAAGGTGTAGTGTTGAGTATCGAACACTACAGGTGGCGCTGCAGAAGGCATAGGTATGAGCATCAAACACTACAGGTGGCGCTGCAGAAGGTGTAGTGTTGAGCGGCGAGGAGGATTTGATGGAGGAAGAAACAGTGTGTAAAGGTCCTGTACTGAAGAGAAAGCAGGCAGCTAAAACAAGCGGGTCTCAAGCCGGAAAAGGAGCAATAACAAGGGAGAGAAGCAGGCAGCACGAGGAATAACTGTCTGAGGCTGAGTTGAGTGTGGAGGAGGAAGAGGAGGAGGAGGGATGGGACTGTGGTATGGACAGTCAGGCACCTTCACTAAAGAAGAAGCAGCGACAGGTATACCTGTCTGAAGATGAGTTTAAGGAGGAGGATGGTGGTGTAGACAGCCAGACTCACACTTCCTCCCAGTTGCCAGGGGCAACAAAGCAAGAGTACTATGATGCACGCTAGTTTAAGGCATTGTTGCAACAGGCAAAATTAAGGATTATTTTTGCAGATATAGCATTGTTTATGTACTCTGTTCAATCCAATATGAGTAAAAACGAAGAAAGGGGCTACACTGATCAAGAGATGGACAGGTTAAGGAAAACGGTTCTGAAAGTCAAACAAACAATACAGCATGAAGAGTCAGAGGCAGTATAAGACCAGTCATGTCCCGTTCTGCTCAGTGTTGTTCGGTTATCACGTGTTTCTCCTCCATCAGTCTCGATGGCCAACTGAAAAGTCTCTACACTTCATCTCAATGGAGCAAGAGACGGGAGAAAGAGAGCATGTCTTTTCGAACTTGTGAAGCTGAAGCTCATTGGTGTCATGTTTGTCCAGGGAACACATAGTGATGTCATCAAGGACACTGTCCAGGAAACACATAGTGATGAAGGACACTGACTGGAAGAAGGAGTGGGACGGTGACGTTGTTTTAAGTCATTTAAGTAAAACTAGTGGAGGAGTACTAAATTGTGCCTAGGTCTGAATGTGTTTGTGTGTGTGTGTGTGCGTGCGTGTGTGCGTGCATGGGTGTTTGTCGGCCCTGTGTGATGGCCTGGCAGCTTGTCCAGGGTGTCTCCCCGCCTGCCTCCCAATGACTGCTAGGAAAGGCTCCGGCATCCCCTCGACCCTGAGAGCAGGATAAGCGGTTCGGATAATGGATGGATGGATGGATGGAGGGTCGTAACAGATGGATGGTGGAGGAGTGGTGCTCCTATTTTCTAAAAACAAAAACAAAAAAAAAACTTTCTACCACAATTTTATGTGGTAGAAGAAATAGTAAAAGGTAGAGCGATGGTAGTTAGAACCAAATATGAGTATTCTACGCTTTTGTTTTTTTTGTTTTGTTTTGTTTTGTTTTTTTCTTTATTTAATGTATATGCTCCAGATGTAGAGCCTGACAGAGTTCAGTTTTTAACTGACCTCAATATGGTTTTGAATCAGTGTGGACCTGAAGAGGTTATATTTCCTGGAGGGGATTTTAACTGCATAGAAAATGATAACGTAGACAGGAACCATATTGAACCTCATGCTGCCTCCAGGCGTGCAATCAAGCGGCTGACAGTAACTCATGTTTAGTTGCTGTATGGAGAGAGACGCATGAGGAGGCTAGACAGTACATCTGATTCATAGTAGAGGAAAGTCTTGTACTATGGCACGATTAGACCGTTTTTATTCTTTTAGGCATCATTTTAATATTTTTAATATTGATTTTAAAATCTCAGAGGAGACCAACAAGGACATGGGGGCCCCTCTGACTACAGAGGGGATGTGTACTGCACTGCAGAGCATGCAGGGCTGAAGGCCCTTGGGACTGACGGACTCCCGCCAGAGTTCTACAAGGCTATTTGGACTGAACTGTGAGTCGACATCACTGGTCTTCACTTAATGCCTTAATGACTGCTCAGAGCTGCAGGAGAGCAGTTCTGACTTTGTTGCCAAAAAAGGCAACCTACAAAATTGCCACCGGCGTCCGGTCTCTCTCTGTGTGCCGATTATAAACTGCTTTTGTGAGTCCTGTCCAACAGACTGAAGAAGATGATGGATCAGGTCATCCATCACACCCAAACCTACTGTTTGCCTGGCAGGTGCATTGTTGACAATGTGTCACTAATTCAGGATGTGTTGGAAGTCTCCGGTTCATTGGGCTTTGATGATGTTCTAGTTTCTTTGGATCAGGAAAAGCTATTTGAACAGGCTGAGCACCAATACCTTTGGAAAGTGTTAGAAAGGTTTGACCTCAGCCCTGGACTTGTTGCCAAGATTAAGGTTTTGTACGAAGATATTGAGAGTGTACTGAAAATGAATGGTGTTTTGCGTAAACCTTTCAAAGCATCTCGAGGTATGAGACAAGGCTGCTCAGTGTCGGGTATGCTGTAGCACCTTCATTCGAACCCTTGTTGCACAATGTTTGCTCTTATGTTGGTGATCTGTTTTTACCTGATTTTAACACAAGAGTTGTTTTATCTGCTTACGCAGACCATATTGTTGTCATTGTAAAGGATCAATGTGATGTAAATTTCGTTGGAAAAAATTTGAAACATTTTGGAAATCTCTCGGCTGCTGAAGTAAATTCGGCAAAAAGTGAAGCTTTATTTGTTGGAAGGTGGTCTGAAGGTCTCCCTCAGCTGTCAGGAGGGCTATATCGGAAGAGGGGAGGATTCAAGTACCTAGGAGTGTTTTGAGGTGATGACCAGACAGTTGGGAAAAACTGGCAGGGAGTGTTGGAAAAGGTGGTGGGGGGGGTTACAAAAGTGGAGATGGCTGTTGCCACAGATGTCTTACAGAGGGACAAAAAAAAAGAAAAAAATCTGTCTTTCCATCTTTTCTCTTTGAATCAATCAGGGGCTCTGTGATGGAAGATGAACTCTTATTTTGGATGTGGTAATGTAAAGGAGTTATTTCTTTCAATATTGTTAAATATATATGTCAAGGTTAAAGTTTTATTTTATGTAAATAAAGAATTGTTTAAAATTACCCCTCCCCTCTCTCTCTCTCTCCACATATGAAAGTTGGTGTTAAGTGAGAAGAAATGTGTCCTTGGCTGTGAAGCCTGCGGCCTGTCTCATCTGAGCTGTATAAGGTGAGTGTGTGTGGGTTGCTCTCCCTCAGACAGAACTGAAGAAGTGAATCACCGGCTCTGTGATTTCTCTCCATTCTCTTCATGTCGACGTGTGTGATTGAAAGATATATTCAGACTTGAGACGTCATGGTTTATATGCTTTACTGATTATCAGAGAATGAGACGTTTTTATTCAACACTATCTGTCTGTCTGTCTGCCTGCCTGACTGTCCGTCTGTCTGTCTACTTATTCCTCCATGGCTGCGATGCCTCGTGAAAGGAGAGTCAGCAACAGAGAAATATAAAAATAATAGAAATATATATATATGGAGAGAGAGAGAGAAAGAGAGAGAGAGAGAGATCATACGCATGTTTTTACTGTTGCCTAGCTACAGGGATGAGGATGGTCAACTAAAGAGAATGTATAGTTTGGTTTTTAATGCATCACTTGTGGTGCAATGAAAACAAAGTGTACTTGTGGTTCACCAAACACTCATAATGACGATTACACAACACACATATGTCAGACAAACACTGTTCTGTCTGTTTCGTATGTTCTCTCTGTTCTATTCGTTCTATCTGTTCTCTCTGTTCTATATGTTCTCTCTGTTCTGTCTTCTGTGATTATCTGATCACACAAGGTTACCTATTAAACCATGCAATTATATTGTTTGGACATCTCAGCCAATCAGAATATATCCATCCATTAAGCAATCAATCAATCAATCAGTCAATCTATCTATCTATCTATCTATCTATCTATCTATCTATCTATCTATCTATCTATCTATCTATCTATCTATCTATCTATCTATCTATCTATCTATCTATCTATCTATCTATCTATCTATCTATCTATCTATCTATCGACACATACACCTACCTATGTATCTATACATACTATGTATGTGTCGATCTGTCTGTCTGCCAATCTATTGTACCTGTAAATCTATCTACTCGTAAATTGACCAAAACACACACACACACACACACACACACACACACACACACACACACACACACACACACACACACACACACACACACACACACACACTGACAACAGTACAACAGAGTCATGTCAGACTAATAAGAGTTGCAGTTGTGTACCGTTTCTGGAGGTGTGGGTTGTTGTGTGAGATGGGAGTGAGATGCTCACACGGATTAACATAACTTCCCTAAACAAACAATCCCATCTCCCCTCCGGCCTCCCACTGGTGAGGAGTCAGGAGTGGGAGTCTGCTTGCACGCTGCTCTCACTCGAGTGTGAAGTGCTGATTTCCCCCTGCCGAGCCCAGAGGAGAGAGCAGCTCATTACCAACGCTACAAGATTTACGAGCTATTACATGATCACTCCAACTGTTCATTTACTTAGATGTGCTTTTATTTGTTTACTTCTGTATTGAAGAACGGATTAAGTGATTAAAACCAAACATAATAAAGGCTGTGGTTCCTCTCAGCGGGTGTGAGTGCTGCTCTCTGAGCCTCCATACCTAGCCGTGATGAAGAGCCGTTATGAAGAGCTGTGATGAAGAGCCACTAAGAAGAGCTGTTTTGAAGAGCCATTATAGAGAGCCATCATGAATAGCCGTTATGAAGAGCCGTGATGAAGAGCCGTTATGAAGAGCCGTGATGAAGAGCCATTATGAAGCCATTATAAATTCCTTGGAGTCCACATCAGCGAGGACCTTTCATGGACATTAAACACCCAGACCCTTGTGAAAAAGGCCCAACAACGCCTGCGTTTCCTGAGGAGGCTGAGGAGCGCCCGTCTACCCCCCAAAACTCTCACCAACTTCTACCACTGCACCATAGAGAGCATCCTGACCATCTGCATCTCAGTGTGGTACGGCAACTGCACCTCAGTAGACCAGAGAAGCTCTGCAGCGGGTCGTCAAGGCAGCCCAGCATATCACCGGTACCCAGCTCCCAGCCATACAAGACATTTATCACAAACGCTGCCTTCGAAGGGGTCTGAGCATCAGCAGAGATCCCACCCACCCAGCCATGGACTGTTCTCCCCCCTGCGCTCTGGGAGGCGCTACAGGAGCCTAGAGCCCGCACTACCAGGCTCAAAAACAGCTTCTTTCCACAAGCTGCTGCCCACCTGAACCTGGCCACCCACTGAATGTCTGTGGATATGTTTAAATATTTTGTACTCCAGCTCTCTTTTAACTTATTTTTAACTTTTGGTCTTCATGTGTGTATATCTTATATTGTGTTTGCTGTGTTTGTGTGTGTCTGTCTTGCACTGTTTGGTGAAGCCACAGCCCTCATTTCATTTTTAACATGTGCTGCACATTGTTTTTAATGACAATAACATTGAATTGAATTGAATTGAATGAAGAGCCGTGATGAAGAGCCATTATGAAGAGCCGTCATGAAGAGCTGTTATGAAGAACCTATATAAAGAGCCGTCAGGAAACTGTTATGAAGAGTTGTTATGAAGAGCCGCCATGAAGAGCTGTTATGAAGAGCCTTTATAGAGAACCGTTATGAAGAGGAAGGACGCGAAACTGCTGCGACAGGTTTATGAAGGGAGCAGAGCTTCACGGAGGAAGGGAAATTATGCGCTAAACCGTTAAATTAGCATCTAAAGTGGCCTCACTTAATGTCTCTCCGTCGGATGGAAATGTCAACATTGATGAGGCAGACGCACGCCCTCCCCTGAGTTCAGCCGGTGCCTCAGCCACTCTGAAAACAATCACATTTGTTTGAATTGTGTGTTGTTTTTAAGCTGATCACGAGCATCTGGTTTTTGAGAGGGGCAAGGATTACACTGTAATTTGGTGGTGCAAAATTGGAGTGTTGATAAACTGCTTTTTGAGCGCCCACTGGGATGTCCATTTTCATTGGCTGTAATTGTTTCTCAGTCATGCGTAACGGAACCAACTTGTAGCGAGTCTCCAGAGACGTTTGATCAACGACTCAGTCTAAAAGAATATGTATTCTTTTATAAATGAAGCTCAAACCAGCGGTAACAAAATAAGAATGTGGAGAGAGCCCTCACCACATATATATATATATATATATAATATCGATGAGTACATCAGAAAGAAGGCCCCCAGAATGAACCGCTGAGTGAGTTCCTCGGGCAATAGAACACAGAATGCAGAGGAAGAAGAAGAGGAGGTATCATGGAAGATCAAGCCCCTCCATGGGATGTTCCATCGACAGATAGAAGACGCAGCTGATATCGAGAAATCCTACCAGTGGCTACAAAATGCTGGACTGAAAGACAGCACAGAGGCTCTGATCATAGCAGCACAAGACCAGTCACTCAGGACCAGATCGGTTGAGGCAGGGGTCTACCACACCCGACGAGACCCAAGATGCAGGCTTTGCAAAAATGCCCCTGAGACAGTCCAGCACTTAGTAGCAGGGTGTGACATGCTAGCTGGGGAAGTGTACACTGAAAGGCATAACTAAGTGGCTGGGTGACTTTACAGGAACATCTGAATACAGACTGGAAGTACCTAAGTCCAAATAGGAGACATCGCTAAAGGTGCTTAAGAATGGCAGAGCTAAGATCCTGTGGGACTTCAGGTTCCAGACGGACAAGTAGGTGCTGGCTAACCCACCAGACATTGTGGTGGTCGATAAGGACCAGAAGACAGCAGTAGTGATCGATGTAGCAGTTCTGAGCGACGGCAACATCAGGAAGAAAGAGCACGAGAAGCTAGAGAAACACCAAGGACGGAGGGAAGAACTAGATCAGATGTGGAAGGTGAATCCACAGCAGTCCCTGTGGTAATAGGAGCACTAGGGGCCATGACACCCAAACTGGGAGAGTGGCTCCAGCAGATTCCAGGAACAACATCTGAGGTCTCTGTCCAGAAGAGTGCGGTCCTAGGGACAGCCAAGATACTGCACAGATCCCTCAAACTCCCAGACCTCTGGTAGAGGACCCGAGCTTGAGGAAGACACACACCACCCGAAAAAGGGTGAGAGGGACATTTTTATACATGTATTCATATTTTCCAGAATGCTGATGGAAATCTGTATGCACAATAGAAAAAAAAGGGACCTTGCCACTGTTTTTGCATGTTCTAGCCCGTTTACTGCAGATCACGTATACTATGCATTGTTCCCAACAACTTTCCAAAGGACGCCATAGTGTCTTCGATGGTTTTATGCATTTTTTCAACCTTCCAAGCAGCTGTTGGTTACTATTCCTTTCAGTCCAGTATGTAAATGTACTTGCAGGAACTTGCTTGAGATAGGTAATCTATCACTGTGGAAATGATGTCAATGTTATTTTTAGTCAAAGTTACAAAACCGCTGTGGGATAATGCCGTTGAAAGCTCGGGTTGATTTGATGAATTTGCCAGGGTTTCATCCCCGTTATCCCACAACGATAACGTGGCTCTGACAAAAATTAAAAATAAAATAAAAATCAAACGTTATCTCTGATGGATTACTCGAGTAAGGTTGGGAAAAAAGATGGAAAATGCATTCAGAAACATGTAAAAGAGTGGAGTGTGCTTTGGGAAGTGGCGGGCAGCAGGGTGCAGGATGGGAAGTGATGTGCAGGAGACTGCGGGATGGGAAGCGGTGCGCAGGAGGCTGCAGGATGAGAAGCGGTGCGCAGGAGGCTGCAGGATGAGAAGCGGTGCGCAGGAGATTGCAGGATGGGAAGTCGTGGCCAGGAGGTTGCAGGATGGGAAGCGGTACGCAGGAGGCTGCAGGATGGGAGGTTGTTGGCAGGAGGTTGCAGGTTGGGAAGTGGTGCGCGGGAGACTGCAGGATGAGAAGTGGTACGCAGGAGGCTGCAGGATGGGAAGTGGCGGGCAGCAGGCTGCAGGATGTGTAGTGAATGGGCAGTAACACACTGGTGTTTCATCTGAGTGTTTTCCTTGTTGTGTACGATGTGCATGGTGTGCTTTCTGAAACAGAACTGAACGCGGAAGTACAAACTGGAAACTTTGACCCCGTTTCCAGCATGAAGACACGATTTCCCGTCTCTCTAGATTAGCGTGGACATGGCCTGGGACGGCGAGACAGAGGCAATTAGAAGGTGCATCGCGCATGCTTCAATAGAGGAGGGCAAGTGGTGGAAAGAGAGAAAGGGGAGTGTATTGGAAGAGATGGGGCAAACAGAAAATCAGATGGAATCAAGGAGAAAGATGGAGGAAGGGGCAGGTGGAGGGTGGGCTAGGGAGGAAAGGGAGAGAGAAATGTTATAACTCAGGCCGGTTCTCCTGGGGAAGGTCTCTAAATTACAGTGAGATGTGGACAGCTTGTCAATGCCGAGGCCGGGGCCCGTGCTCTGGAGAAACATCACGCTGCTTTCATTAGGTCCCCCACGTCAGTGCCTGCCTTAAATCTCAGGACCTTTTATTCATTTATAAATTTATTTATTTATTTATTTATTTGCCACTTGCTCAGAGCTGAAGGCTCCATGTGTTAGAACCAAAGACTGCCCCTCCCCCTCAGACTCATACATACAGCAAATTACCCCCCCCCCCACACACACACCCACACACATCTACTGAAGCAGAAAATTG
>JAJHIY020002099.1:0-22500 GCA_022114975.2 Lampris megalopsis | reverse complement strand
AGCTCATTAAGAAAGCTTGAGATGTGGTGGAGGTAACGAAGGAAAACCAGAAAAAAGACCCAAAAGGTCAAGGCTCCCACCTGTTACCTTACTTCCTCACATGTCTTTCTGCCTTTACAGCTGGCCGTCTGATAACATACATTACAGTGCAATACACAGTAACAGGGAGTGCAGCATAGAGGTGAAGAAGAGGGTGCAGGCAGGGTGGAGTGGGTGGAGAAGAGTGTCAGGAGTGATATGTGACAGAAGGGTACCAGCAAGAGTTAAAGGGAAGGTTTACAAGATGGTAGTGAGACCAGCTATGTTATATGGTTTGGAGACAGTAGCACTGATGAAAAGACAGGAGGAGGAGCTGGAGGTGGCAGAGATGAAGATGATAAGATTTTCACTGGGAGTGATGAAGAAGGACAGGATTAGGAACGAGTATATTAGAGGGACAGCTCAGGTTGGACGGTGTGGAGACAAAGCAAGAGAGACAAGACTGAGATGGTTTGGACATGTGTGGAGGAGAGATGCTGGGTATACTGGGAGAAGGATGCTGAATATGGAGCTGCCAGGGAAGAGGAGAAGAGGAAGGCCAAAGAGGAGGTTTATGGATGTGGTGAGGGAGGACATGCAGGTGGCTGGTGTGACATTTTACAGTAACATGACGGGTTTTACAGTAACATGACGGGTTTTACAGTAACATGACGGGTTTTACAGTAACATGACGGGTTTTACAGTAACATGGTAGGTTCTCACAGTAACATGAGAGGTTTGTACAGTAACATGAGAGGTTTTACAGTAACATGAGAGGTTTTACAGTAACATGGTGTGTTCTCACAGTAACATGAGAGGTTTGTACAGTAACATGAGAGGTTTTACAGTAACATGGCGGGTTTTACAGTAACATGAGAGGTTTGTACAGTAACATGAGAGGTTTTACAGTAACATGGTGGGTTCTCACAGTAACATGAGAGGTTTGTACAGTAACATGAGAGGTTTTACAGTAACATGGTGGGTTCTCAGAGTAACATGAGAGGTTTGTACAGTAACATGAGAGGTTTTACAGTAACATGGCGGGTTTTACAGTAACATGAGAGGTTTTTACAGTAACATGGTGGGTTCTCACAGTAACATGAGAGGTTTTTACAGTAACATGACGGGTTTTACAGCAACATGAGAGGTTTTACAGTAACATGAGAGGGTTGTACAGTAACATGGTGGGTTCTCACAGTAACATGAGAGGTTTTACAGTAACATGGTGGGTTCTCAAAGTAACATGAGAGGTTTTTACAGTAACATGAGAGGTTTTTACAGTAACATGGTGGGTTCTCAAAGTAACATGAGAGGTTTTTACAGTAACATGACGGCTTTTACAGTAACATGAGAGGTTTTTACAGTAACATGAGAGGTTTGTACAGTAACATGACGGCTTTTACAGTAACATGGTGGGTTTTACAGTAACATGAGAGGTTTTTACAGTAACATGAGAGGTTTGTACAGTAACATGAGAGGTTTGTACAGTAACATGACGGCTTTTACAGTAACATGAGAGGTTTTTACAGTAACATGAGAGGTTTTTACAGTAACATGAGAGGTTTGTACAGTAACATGACGGCTTTTACAGTAACATGGTGGGTTTTTACAGTAACATGACGGGTTTTACAGTAACATGACGGGTTTTACAGTAACATGGTGGGTTTTTACAGTAACATGACGGGTTTTACAGTAACATGACGGGTTTTACAGTAACATGGTGGGTTTTTACAGTAACATGACGGGTTTTACAGTAACATGGTGGGTTCTCACAGTAACATGGTGGGTTCTCACAGTAACATGAGAGGTTTTTACAGTAACATGAGAGGTTTTTACAGTAACATGAGAGGTTTTACAGTAACATGGTGGGTTCTCACAGTAACATGAGAGGTTTTACAGTAACATGGTGGGTTCTCACAGTAACATGAGAGGTTTGTACAGTAACATGAGAGGTTTTACAGTAACATGGTGGGTTCTCAGAGTAACATGAGAGGTTTGTACAGTAACATGAGAGGTTTTACAGTAACATGGCGGGTTTTACAGTAACATGAGAGGTTTTTACAGTAACATGGTGGGTTCTCACAGTAACATGAGAGGTTTTTACAGTAACATGACGGGTTTTACAGCAACATGAGAGGTTTTACAGTAACATGAGAGGGTTGTACAGTAACATGGTGGGTTCTCACAGTAACATGAGAGGTTTTACAGTAACATGGTGGGTTCTCAAAGTAACATGAGAGGTTTTTACAGTAACATGAGAGGTTTTTACAGTAACATGGTGGGTTCTCAAAGTAACATGAGAGGTTTTTACAGTAACATGACGGCTTTTACAGTAACATGAGAGGTTTTTACAGTAACATGAGAGGTTTGTACAGTAACATGACGGCTTTTACAGTAACATGGTGGGTTTTACAGTAACATGAGAGGTTTTTACAGTAACATGAGAGGTTTGTACAGTAACATGAGAGGTTTGTACAGTAACATGACGGCTTTTACAGTAACATGAGAGGTTTTTACAGTAACATGAGAGGTTTTTACAGTAACATGAGAGGTTTGTACAGTAACATGACGGCTTTTACAGTAACATGGTGGGTTTTTACAGTAACATGACGGGTTTTACAGTAACATGACGGGTTTTACAGTAACATGGTGGGTTTTTACAGTAACATGACGGGTTTTACAGTAACATGACGGGTTTTACAGTAACATGGTGGGTTTTTACAGTAACATGACGGGTTTTACAGTAACATGGTGGGTTCTCACAGTAACATGGTGGGTTCTCACAGTAACATGAGAGGTTTTTACAGTAACATGAGAGGTTTTTACAGTAACATGACGGGTTTCACAGTAACATGACGGGTTTTACAGTAACATGGTGGGTTCTCACAGTAACATGAGAGGTTTTACAGTAACATGGTGGGTTCTCACAGTAACATGAGAGGTTTTACAGTAACATGGTGGGTTCTCACAGTAACATGAGAGGTTTTACAGTAACATGGTGGGTTTTACAGTAACATGACGGGTTTTACAGTAACATGGTGGGTTCTCACAGTAACATGACGGGTTTTACAGTAACATGGTGGGTTCTCAAAGTAACATGAGAGGTTTTTACAGTAACATGAGAGGTTTTACAGTAACATGGTGGGTTCTCACAGTAACATGAGAGGTTTGTACAGTAACATGACGGGTTTTACAGTAACATGACGGGTTTTACAGTAACATGGTGGGTTTTTACAGTAACATGACGGGTTTTACAGTAACATGACGGGTTTTACAGTAACATGGTGGGTTTTTACAGTAACATGACGGGTTTTACAGTAACATGGTGGGTTCTCACAGTAACATGGTGGGTTCTCACAGTAACATGGTGGGTTCTCACAGTAACATGAGAGGTTTTTACAGTAACATGAGAGGTTTTTACAGTAACATGACGGGTTTCACAGTAACATGACGGGTTTTACAGTAACATGGTGGGTTCTCACAGTAACATGAGAGGTTTTACAGTAACATGGTGGGTTCTCGCAGTAACATGAGAGGTTTTACAGTAACATGGTGGGTTCTCACAGTAACATGAGAGGTTTTTACAGTAACACGAGAGGTTTTTACAGTAACATGGTGGGTTCTCACAGTAACATGAGAGGTTTTTACAGTAACATGAGAGGTTTTTACAGTAACATGAGAGGTTTTTACAGTAACATGACGGGTTTTACAGTAACATGACGGTTTTTACAGTAACATGACGGGTTTTTACAGTAACATGGTGGGTTTTTACAGTAACATGACGGGTTCTCACAGTAACATGACGGGTTTTACAGTAACATGACGGGTTTTACAGTAACATGGTGGGTTCTCACAGTAACATGACGGGTTTTACAGTAACATGGTGGGTTCTCACAGTAACATGAGAGGTTTTACAGTAACATGGTGGGTTCTCACAGTAACATGAGAGGTTTGTACAGTAACATGACGGCTTTTACAGTAACATGACGGGTTTTACAGTAACATGGTGGGTTTTTACAGTAACATGACGGGTTTTACAGTAACATGACGGGTTTTACAGTAACATGGTGGGTTTTTACAGTAACATGACGGGTTTTACAGTAACATGGTGGGTTCTCACAGTAACATGGTGGGTTCTCACAGTAACATGAGAGGTTTTTACAGTAACATGACGGGTTTCACAGTAACATGACGGGTTTTACAGTAACATGGTGGGTTCTCACAGTAACATGAGAGGTTTTACAGTAACATGGTGGGTTCTCACAGTAACATGAGAGGTTTTTACAGTAACACGAGAGGTTTTTACAGTAACATGGTGGGTTCTCACAGTAACATGAGAGGTTTTTACAGTAACATGAGAGGTTTTTACAGCAACATGACGGGTTTTACAGTAACATGGTGGGTTCTCACAGTAACATGGTGGGTTCTCACAGTAACATGAGAGGTTTTTACAGTAACATGAGAGGTTTTTACAGTAACATGACGGGTTTTACAGTAACATGACGGTTTTTACAGTAACATGACGGGTTTTTACAGTAACATGGTGGGTTTTTACAGTAACATGACGGGTTCTCACAGTAACATGACAGGTTTTACAGTAACATGACGGGTTTTACAGTAACATGGTGGGTTCTCACAGTAACATGACGGGTTTTACAGTAACATGGTGGGTTCTCACAGTAACATGGCGGGTTTTTACAGTAACATGGTGGGTTCTCACAGTAACATGGTGGGTTCTCACAGTAACATGAGAGGTTGTTACAGTAACATGAGAGGTTTTTACAGTAACATGGTGGGTTCTCACAGTAACATGAGAGGTTGTTACAGTAACATGACGGGTTTTACAGTAACATGGTGGGTTCTCACAGTAACGGTCTCTCCTGTCCAGCTGACTCTCCACGGCTGCTAGGTGCTGGCCTATGTATTAAGGCTGTATCCATTATTTACTAATCAAAGCTTTTTTTCCTGTAATTTATTTATTTATTCATTTCAGATCTCCCTCTTCAGTGCGGTAGGCTGGAGCGGAGCACTGGAACACATAATTTAACACATGGCTGCCTTTGGTTCTGTGCTGCAAAAAGAGCAAAAGGCCCTGCTGTTTTGCTGCAGGTATACATCTTAGTTTGTTCAATAATGCATCAGCTGAAATGTCTTATTTACTCGACGCCTTTGGCTCCATCTAATTCTGATTTCTGGCTTTGGAACACAGAGACGGTGTTGGAAACAGCAAAGAAAACTCCCCCACACCCACTGAGGGGGTGGTGACTCACAGACACACATCTGCATGGATAAGTTACAGGAGAAGACAAGGCGAGGGCCTCTGCCGCGGCTCACGCAGCGTGCTGCCGAAACGCTGCAGCGGCCCGACTGGGCTCTTCCAGCAAGTCTGCAGAAGGAAAGCTGTGGCAGGACTCGGGCCTGCGAATTTCTCCAGAAGCCATCAACCATTGGGGAGGACAGTCAATTAGCCTGTTGTGTTACCCTTTCTGCAGGCTGCCAATTCGCTGGTGTCAGTCAATGCAGATAGCTGTCAGTCACTCTAAATCAATGTGGGGGAAAAGCCACTGACGTGAATCCCATAAGGACCCTGCTGTGTGTCCAGACAGTGTGACTTATTGGAGATGGAGAGTTTGATGCGGCTGTCCTGAGGTCTGCTGGCTCCCTGCCTCTTCTACTAACCAATACCATTTTTATTTAGTTTTTGACCATCACCCCCCCCCCCCCCCCGACCCAACCCGCCTGCCACCTGCCACTTGCCATGCTCATTTACAGTCGGCCCGCACCATTGTGATTTGATGGTGGCGTTATCCATTTTTCTCTGGTGCTGATGCAGGTGCAGCTATCAGCGGCCTGATGCAGCGTACAGCAGCACGGAGGACTGTTGGAGCGGAGGCTGTGTGGGCTGGCAACCTGTTGTCCTAGCTAACGGGGGGGGGGGGGGTTGCTAATGCTTCTCTCTGAGGGTTTTCTTTTTCACCTTTCCTTGTGTGTGTGTTAGTTTGTTGAGTCCTGCAGGTTGAGCACGGAGCCCTGCATGGGGAGGGAACCGGGATGGTCCCCTGTTCTCTTGCCCTCCCTCAAGAAGTATTTTACACTCCCACCATTTGTTTTCTTCTTCTTTTTTAAATGATTGTTTTTGTCCTTTCAGAAAACATCACTTCGTGTCTGCATGTCTGATAAACAGACAGGCTGGTCGGTCGACAGCTGGAAGCAGGTGACAACAGACAGCAGCACATTCACCACTACTGACACGCTTCTCTATATTCAACACTACTGACACGCTTCTCTATATTCACCACTACTGACATGCTTCTTTATATTCACCACTACTGACACGCTTCTCTATATTCACCACTACTGACACGCTTCTTTATATTCACCACTACTGACACGCTTCTCTATATTCACCACTACTGACACGCTTCTCTATATTCACCACTACTGACACGCTTCTCTATATTCACCACTACTGACACGCTTCTCTATATTCACCACTACTGACACGCTTCTTTTTTATTCACCACTACTGACACGCTTCTTTATATTCACCACTACTGACACGCTTCTTTTTTATTCACCACTACTGACACGCTTCTTTATATTCACCACTACTGACACGCTTCTCTATATTCACCACTACTGACATGCTTCTTTATATTCACCACTACTGACACGCTTCTCTATATTCACCACTACTGACACGCTTCTTTATATTCACCACTACTGACACGCTTCTCTATATTCACCACTACTGACACGCTTCTTAATATTCACCACTACTGACACGCTTCTTTATATTCACCACTACTGACACGCTTCTTTATATTCACCACTACTGACACGCTTCTTTATATTCACCACTACTGACATGCTTCTCTATATTCACCACTACTGACACGCTTCTCTATATTCACCACTACTGATACGCTTCTCTATATTCACCACTACTGACACGCTTCTTTATATTCACCACTACTGACACGCTTCTCTATATTCACCACTACTGACACGCTTCTCTATATTCACCACTACTGACACGCTTCTTTATATTCACCACTACTGACACGCTTCTCTATATTCACCACTACTGACACGCTTCTTTTTTATTCACCACTACTGACACGCTTCTCTATATTCACCACTACTGACACGCTTCTTTTTTATTCACCACTACTGACACGCTTCTTTATATTCACCACTACTGACACGCTTCTTTTTTATTCACCACTACTGACACGCTTCTCTATATTCAACACTACTGACACGCTTCTCTATATTCACCACTACTGACATGCTTCTTTATATTCACCACTACTGACACGCTTCTCTATATTCACCACTACTGACACGCTTCTTTATATTCACCACTACTGACACGCTTCTCTATATTCACCACTACTGACACGCTTCTCTATATTCACCACTACTGACACGCTTCTCTATATTCACCACTACTGACACGCTTCTCTATATTCACCACTACTGACACGCTTCTTTTTTATTCACCACTACTGACACGCTTCTCTATATTCACCACTACTGACACGCTTCTTTTTTATTCACCACTACTGACACGCTTCTTTATATTCACCACTACTGACACGCTTCTTTTTTATTCACCACTACTGACACGCTTCTTTATATTCACCACTACTGACACGCTTCTCTATATTCACCACTACTGACATGCTTCTTTATATTCACCACTACTGACACGCTTCTCTATATTCACCACTACTGACACGCTTCTTTATATTCACCACTACTGACACGCTTCTCTATATTCACCACTACTGACACGCTTCTCTATATTCACCACTACTGACACGCTTCTCTATATTCACCACTACTGACACGCTTCTCTATATTCACCACTACTGACACGCTTCTCTATAGTCACCACTACTGACACGCTTCTCTATATTCACCACTACTGACACGCTTCTCTATATTCACCACTACTGACACGCTTCTCTATATTCACCACTACTGACACGCTTCTCTATATTCACCACTACTGACACGCTTCTCTATATTCACCACTACTGACACGCTTCTCTATATTCACCACTACTGACATGCTTCTCTATATTCACCACTACTGACACGCTTCTCTATATTCACCACTACTGACACGCGTCTCTATATTCACCACTACTGACACGCTTCTCTATATTCACCACTACTGACACGCTTCTTTATATTCACCACTACTGACACGCTTCTTCATATTCACCACTACTGACACGCTTCTCTATATTCACCACTACTGACACGCTTCTTTATATTCACCACTACTGACACGCTTCTCTATAGTCACCACTACTGACACGCTTCTCTATATTCACCACTACTGACACGCTTCTCTATATTCACCACTACTGACACGCTTCTCTATATTCACCACTACTGACACGCTTCTCTATATTCACCACTACTGATACGCTTCTCTATATTCACCACTACTGACACGCTTCTCTATATTCACCACTACTGACACGCTTCTTAATATTCACCACTACTGACACGCTTCTTTATATTCACCACTACTGACACGCTTCTTTATATTCACCACTACTGACACGCTTCTTTATATTCACCACTACTGACATGCTTCTCTATGTTCACCACTACTGACACGCTTCTCTATATTCACCACTACTGATACGCTTCTCTATATTCACCACTACTGACACGCTTCTTTATATTCACCACTACTGACACGCTTCTCTATATTCACCACTACTGACACGCTTCTCTATATTCACCACTACTGACACGCTTCTTTATATTCACCACTACTGACACGCTTCTCTATAGTCACCACTACTGACACGCTTCTTTATATTCACCACTACTGACATTTTTCTCTATATTCACCACTACTGACACGCTTCTTTATATTCACCACTACTGACACGCTTCTCTATATTCACCACTACTGACAAGCTTCTCTATATTCACCACTACTGACACGCTTCTTTATATTCACCACTACTGACACACTTCTCTATAGTCACCACTACTGACACGCTTCTTTATATTCACCACTACTGACATTTTTCTCTATATTCACCACTACTGACACGCTTCTCTATATTCACCACTACTGACACGCTTCTCTATATTCACCACTACTGACACGCTTCTCTATATTCACCACTACTGACACGCTTCTTTTTTATTCACCACTACTGACACGCTTCTCTATATTCACCACTACTGACACGCTTCTTTTTTATTCACCACTACTGACACGCTTCTTTATATTCACCACTACTGACACGCTTCTTTTTTATTCACCACTACTGACACGCTTCTCTATATTCAACACTACTGACACGCTTCTTTATATTCACCACTACTGACATGCTTCTTAATATTCACCACTACTGACACGCTTCTCTATATTCACCACTTCTGACACGCTTCTTTATATTCACCACTACTGACACGCTTCTCTATATTCACCACTACTGACACGCTTCTTTATATTCACCACTACTGACACGCTTCTCTATATTCACCACTACTGACACGCTTCTCTATATTCACCACTTCTGACACGCTTCTTTATATTCACCACTACTGACACGCTTCTCTATATTCACCACTACTGACACGCTTCTGTATATTCACCACTACTGACACGCTTCTCTATATTCACCACTACTGACACGCTTCTTTTTTATTCACCACTACTGACACGCTTCTCTATATTCAACACTATTGACACGCTTCTTTATATTCACCAATACTGACATGCTTCTTAATATTCACCACTACTGACACGCTTCTCTATATTCACCACTTCTGACACGCTTCTTTATATTCACCACTACTGACACGCTTCTCTATATTCACCACTACTGACACGCTTCTCTATATTCACCACTACTGACACGCTTCTTTATATTCACCACTACTGACACGCTTCTCTATATTCACCACTACTGACAAGCTTCTCTATATTCACCACTACTGACAAGCTTCTTTATATTCACCACTACTGACACGCTTCTCTATATTCACCACTACTGACACGCTTCTCTATATTCACCACTACTGACATGCTTCTTAATATTCACCACTACTGACACGCTTCTCTATATTCACCACTACTGATACGCTTCTCTATATTCACCACTACTGACACGCTTCTCTATATTCACCACTACTGACACGCTTCTCTATATTCACCACTACTGACACGCTTCTTAATATTCACCACTACTGACACGCTTCTTTATATTCACCACTACTGACACGCTTCTTTATATTCACCACTACTGACAAGCTTCTCTATATTCACCACTACTGACACGCTTCTTTATATTCACCACTACTGACACACTTCTCTATAGTCACCACTACTGACACGCTTCTTTATATTCACCACTACTGACACGCTTCTTTATATTCACCACTACTGACACGCTTCTCTATATTCACCACTACTGACACGCTTCTCTATAGTCACCACTACTGACACGCTTCTCTATATTCACCACTACTGACACACTTCTTTATATTCACCACTACTGACACGCTTCTTTATATTCACCACTACTGACACGCTTCTCTATATCCACCACTACTGACACACTTCTCTATATCCACCACTACTGACACGCTTCTTTATATTCACCACTACTGACATGCTTCTCTATATTCACCACTACTGACACGCTTCTCTATATTCACCACTACTGATACGCTAGTCTATATTCACCACTACTGATACGCTTCTCTATATTCACCACTACTGACACGCTTCTCTATATTCACCACTACTGACATGCTTCTCTATATTCACCACTACTGACACGCTTCTCTATATTCACCACTACTGACACGCTTCTTTATATTCACCACTACTGACACGCTTCTTTATATTCACCACTACTGACACGCTTCTTTATATTCACCACTACTGACACGCTTCTCTATATTCACCACTACTGACACGCTTCTCTATATTCACCACTACTGACAAGCTTCTCTATATTCACCACTACTGACACGCTTCTTTATATTCACCACTACTGACACACTTCTCTATAGTCACCACTACTGACACGCTTCTTTATATTCACCACTACTGACACGCTTCTCTATATTCACCACTACTGACACGCTTCTCTATATTCACCACTACTGACACGCTTCTCTATAGTCACCACTACTGACACGCTTCTCTATATTCACCACTACTGACACGCTTCTCTATATTCACCACTACTGACACGCTTCTCTATATTCACCACTACTGACACGCTTCTTTTTTATTCACCACTACTGACACGCTTCTCTATATTCACCACTACTGACACGCTTCTTTTTTATTCACCACTACTGACACGCTTCTCTATATTCAACACTACTGACACGCTTCTTTTTTATTCACCACTACTGACACGCTTCTCTATATTCAACACTACTGACACGCTTCTTTATATTCACCACTACTGACATGCTTCTCTATATTCACCACTACTGACACGCTTCTCTATATTCACCACTTCTGACACGCTTCTTTATATTCACCACTACTGACACGCTTCTCTATATTCACCACTACTGACACGCTTCTCTATATTCACCACTACTGACACGCTTCTTTATATTCACCACTACTGACACGCTTCTCTATATTCACCACTACTGACACGCTTCTCTATATTCACCACTTCTGACACGCTTCTTTATATTCACCACTACTGACACGCTTCTCTATATTCACCACTACTGACACGCTTCTGTATATTCACCACTACTGACACGCTTCTTTATATTCACCACTACTGACACGCTTCTCTATATTCACCACTACTGACACGCTTCTCTATATTCACCACTACTGACACGCTTCTTTTTTATTCACCACTACTGACACGCTTCTCTATATTCAACACTACTGACACGCTTCTTTATATTCACCACTACTGACATGCTTCTTAATATTCACCACTACTGACACGCTTCTCTATATTCACCACTTCTGACACGCTTCTTTATATTCACCACTACTGACACGCTTCTCTATATTCACCACTACTGACACGCTTCTCTATATTCACCACTACTGACACGCTTCTTTATATTCACCACTACTGACACGCTTCTCTATATTCACCACTACTGACACGCTTCTCTATATTCACCACTACTGACAAGCTTCTTTATATTCACCACTACTGACACGCTTCTCTATATTCACCACTACTGACATGCTTCTTAATATTCACCACTACTGACACGCTTCTCTATATTCACCACTACTGACATGCTTCTTAATATTCACCACTACTGACACGCTTCTTAATATTCACCACTACTGACACGCTTCACTATATTCACCACTACTGACACGCTTCTCTATATTCACCACTACTGACACGCTTCTTTATATTCACCACTACTGACACGCTTCTCTATATTCAACACTACTGACACGCTTCTTTATATTCACCACTACTGACATGCTTCTTAATATTCACCACTACTGACACGCTTCTTTATATTCACCACTACTGACACACTTCTCTATATTCACCACTTCTGACATGCTTCTTTATATTCACCACTACTGACACGCTTCTCTATATTCACCACTACTGACACCCTTCTCTATATTCACCACTACTGACACGCTTCTCTATGTTCACCACTACTGACACGCTTCTTTATATTCACCACTACTGACACGCTTCTCTATATTCACCACTACTGACACGCTTCTCTATATTCACCACTACTGACAAGCTTCTTTATATTCACCACTACTGACACGCTTCTCTATATTCACCACTACTGACACGCTTCTTTATATTCACCACTACTGACACGCTTCTTTATATTCACCACTACTGACAAGCTTCTTTATATTCACCACTACTGACACGCTTCTCTATATTCACCACTACTGACACGCTTCTCTATATTCACCACTACTGACACGCTTCTCTATATTCACCACTACTGACACGCTTCTTTATATTCACCACTACTGACACGCTTCTCTATATTCACCACTACTGACACGCTTCTTTATATTCACCACTACTGACACGCTTCTCTATATTCACCACTACTGACACGCTTCTCTATATTCACCACTACTGACACGCTTCTTTATATTCACCACTACTGACACGCTTCTCTATATTCACCACTACTGACACGCTTCTCTATATTCACCACTACTGACACGCTTCTCTATATTCACCACTACTGACACATTTTATTGATATTCACCAGTATTCACACATTTTGGTTCCTCGGTTGTGTTGCCAGCTGTTCAGTAATATTCTTAGCTGGAATCCAGTATGTGAGTCAGTACCTCAGTACAGCTCCACCAGCGTTGTCACGAGTTCTGGAGTTTAGTATTAGTAATAGTAGTAGTAGTAGTAGTAGTAGTAGTACTGATAAAAGTCGAGGTAGAAGTAGTAGTAGTAGTATTTGTATGCACCAGCACAATTAGTTCAGTCAATACATTCAGTAATTGAACTAAAACATATTATTTGTTAATTTGTTTGTTTGAGAGCTGTCGCATTTAAACACAGAGCACCACTAGTGCTGCTGGATACATGCTGGTATAATCAATTATCGTAGGGTCATACTAATGTATCATAGAGTCATACTAATGCATCTTAGAGTCATACTAATGTATCACAAAGTAATATTAATGTATCATAGAGTCATACTAATGCATCATAGAGTCATACTTATGTATCATGGAGTTACACTAATTTATCTTAGAGCCATACTAATGTATCATAAAGTCACTGTAATGTATCATAGAGTCATACTAATGTATCATAACGTCACAGTAATGTATCATAGAGTCATACTAATGTATCATAGAGTCATACCAATTTATCATTGATTAATACTAATTTATCATAATCATACTAATGTATCATAGAGTCATACTAATGTATCATAAAGTCACACCAATGTATCATAGTCATACTAATGTATCATTGAGTAATGCTAATTTATCATTGATTAATACTAATTTATCATAGTCATACTAATGTATCATAGAGTCATACTAATGCATCATAGAGTCATACTAATGTATCATAGAGTCACACCAACGTATCATAGAGTCATACTAATATATCATAGAGTCATACTAATGCATCATAGAGTCATACTAATGTATCTTAGAGCCATACTAATGTATCATCGAGTCATACTTATGTATCATAAAGTCACAGTCATGCATCTTAGAGTCATACTAATGCATCATTGATTGATACTAATGTATCATATAGTCATACTAATGCATCATAGAGTCATACTAATGTATCATGGAGTTATACTAATTTATCTTAGAGCCATACTAATGTATCATTGAGTAATACTAATGTATCATTGATTAATACTAATTTATCATAATCATACTAATTTATCATAAAGTCACAGTAATGTATCATAGTCATACTAATGTATCATAGAGTCATACTAATATATGGTGGATTGTTCCAACTGCCATGTTTTCATTGAACCTGTAACTGTCATTCAGCCAGATAATTAGCCAGTGCCAAGTGGCTAGCTAGCTGTCACCACAGCATCTTCCTGCTCTACCAAGAGGTGCTACAAGCTAGCCTGCTGGTTAACGAACTGCGTGAACAAACGCTGAAGGTCCAATTAAACGAGCTGCTAATTTGTCCCAAACGTTTACACCTGCAGCAGCAGCAGTAGCAGCAGCAGCACCTAACGTCCGTGTTTACTGGCACATCGGCTTCCAAAGTTGATGTTTGGTAAGTGTGAAAAAAAATATGAGAACCGCTTGAAAGCATGCAGCATGCTACTTTTGCTTAAGAACAGACGTGTGTTAGAGTCCTGGTTCCTTGCCCATGTGACCTTACTGTACACGGAAACCATCCTTCACCTCACGACACGTTCAGGCATCGAGACAATTATGTTAACCATAATCTGATAAGACCTTGGTAATTGTAGGGCAATTCTAATAAAATAGCACTACTACCAGGTCGGGGCGCCTGTTCTGGGGGGGGGGGGGGGAGCGTGATCCTCCCACATGCTACGTCCCCCTGGAGAAACTACTGGTACTACTACTACTACTACTGCTACTACTACTACTACTACTACTACTGCTGCTACCACTACTACTGCTACTACTACTGCTGCTACTACTGCTACTACTGCTACTACTACTACTACTACTACTACTACTACTGCTACTACTACTACTGCTACTACTGCTACTACTACTACTGCTACTACTACTACTACTGCTACTACTGCTACTGCTACTACTACTACTACTGCTACTACTACTACTACTACTACTGCTACTACTGCTACTACTACTACTGCTACTACTGCTACTACTACTACTGCTACTACTACTACTACTGCTACTACTGCTACTACTACTACTGCTACTACTACTACTGCTACTACTACTACTACTGCTACTACTGTTACTACTACTGCTACTACTACTGCTACTACTACTGCTACTACTGCTACTACTGCTACTACTACTGGTAGTACTTATAATAAATGATAACATCGGCAGTGATAATGCAGCTGATGTGAGGATCCCGTGTGACCCTTCAGCAAGGCAGGGAGGTGGTTATGATCTAATGAGCTTAAACGTCCGCTGCTTCACTCTGCTCCCCGTCAAACCAGCTGCAACTGCACTTACACACAGACACGCGCCGTGTTAACGCAGCGCAGCCTGTACTGTAGTCGGGAGCGTGCAAAGAAATGAGTATCAGCACTATCACCATGCCAACGCTCCTTTAGATGCATCTATAAAACTATTTCCCTCTCCTCCCACAACACGTCTTTTTAAAGAAGAGAGCCTACATACACCGCCCCTTCCTCCACCCGGCAAGTTTCAGGAAAATATGCAGGGATTTGTTCAGCTTAGCTGCGATAGCACCTGGCGGGGAATCAAAACCAGCTTAGAGAGACAGAGAGAGACAGAGAGGGGGGGAGACAGAGAGGGGGGGGAGACAGGGAGAGAGGGGGGGGAGCAAGAGAGGAATTAGAAAAAAAAAGAATAAAATAAAAATGGAGTGGAGAGACTAGCGGGGAAGATGACACCCACCCACCTGCTCACAATCCTCCTGAGCACCCATTTCCCAGGAGAGGCTTAGCCCCACCCACTCCCCCACACCCCCGAGCCCCCACACCCCCGAACCTCCCTCCCAGTCAGAGGGACCTGGAGGCATGCTGACGGAGTGGCACCTTGAGACTCTGCATGCAGAGCAGACAGCGAGGAGGGAGGAGGTGAGACGGGGGGTGGTGGCAGGGTGGAGGAGTGGAAATGGCTTGATTAGCAAGGTGATTTAGGTAAAACCAGGCGAATTCAAACCCGTCCAACAAGCGAAGGCCGGGGGCGAGAAAAGGACACAGAAGCCACGGCCGTGCTCGAGCCAACCACGGTGTTTGCTCCCCATTTCAGAGTTTAAAGCGACATAGTGCAATTTCTTAATTAGCCTGTTAAAATGTGGAGTGTGTACACAGCGAATGGGGACCCCCGGCGCCTCAATACGCTGCCTGCTCCCAGCGCCATGGCGTAAGGAGGAGCGGTGGGAGCAGGAGTCCGGTGTGATGCTCGCAGGCCGAACGCCGTGCAGGGTTGGAGACGCGGGGCGGGGCAGGGGGGGGGCGGGGCGATGAAGGCTGCGTCGAGTCCTGCTGGACTGCAGCTCCTGTGCAGATGAGCTGGGCTGTGAGCAAATGGACGGAAATGAGAGTTGACAACAGCTGGCGGAGGAGCAGTAATTAACTGAAACGCTCCCAGGACTCCTCGCCCTTCCAAACAATGGCGGCGGCGGCGGCGGCGGCAGACTGAGCTTCCGACTGGGCTTCCGACTGGGCGGATGCTGGCAGGAAACGCTGTCTCGCGAGACACGGTAAAACACACGTCTTCCTCAGGTTCACTCAGCACAAATACACAGCAAACGGAAGCGGCGCCTCCATATTTGTTCACACCGGATATCCGTTTACACCCGTGCGTATGTGAAATGTGAGATTTACATTTACAGCCAAAAACCACTCTAGTTATGTAAACACAGGAGCAAGCCTTGAGTTGCTCATATATGTAAATGACCTTAATCTTGTAAATGCCCCCTCCCATTTAAGAACGACCGAGACTTCTCTCCTACCTAAAACGACCGCGGGCGGTCATTGTGACCGACCGCGGGCGGTGTTTAAACTCCACATTCTGCCAAGAGAAACCCCCAGCTGAGATATGACTGCATCACATATGTTAGTGTGTCTGTTAACACACTAACTGACACCACAAGCCACGTGGTAACAGCTTTAATACTGTTTTAAACCGTTGACACTTCAGAGAGACATGGTGCAACATGAACAGCAGCGTTGAAAAGGAGAAAATATTACCTGGAAAACAAAACGGAAAACACATATGGATAATCTAACACACGTGCCAAGGCCTACAACACGTGACCTGTACAAAAAGAACCGGAAATAAATATTGAAACAGTCCCAAACAACGACCGGGACCAAACAACTACTAGAACGACCGCGGGCGGTCCAAATGACCGCCGCGGTGTTTAAACTCTATATTGTGTCAAGAGAAACACCCAGCTGAGATATGAATGCATTACATATGTTAGTGTGTCTGTTAACACACTAACTGACACCAAAAGCCACGCGTTACACAGCTTTAATACTATTTTTAATAAACAATGTAAAATGGCCGCTGTCCAACACCTGTAAATCCTGCAGCCCCTCGGTGGTGGTCACGGTGCGTCTGTCACCAGACATGTTGGACATCGTCACACATCAACTTTAGACTATTTGTCTCCACTGGAGGACGCTAGTGTGTTTCTAGGACACAGCAACGAATCTCACGAAGGAAATGACATGACAACACACGTCATCAATACTGACATGACGCACACCATCACGAGCACATTACGAGACAGTCGCTGTAGGCAGATCTGATCATAACTCTTCTGTGCGATTGATCTAAAACCTAATTTAATGCAGATATGTGCAGGTGTAGCAGCGTTGAGGGAGCGGCAGGTCGGAATCTTCTTTTTTTTGCCCACAAAGTTATTACACTTTGAAAATCCAAAACCGTCCAAATGACCGCCTTGGTCGTTCTGGAGTTCAAAGGCGAAGTTCCAACAGCCTGTCAGCACACTTCCACGCCCAGCACGTTATTTACCTGACCTTATCAAAGGGATCTGTGTAGACATTACGATACAAAGTTCTGCTCACGTTCTGTAGCATGTGCATGTGCATGTGCATGTGCATGTGCATGTGCATGTGCATGTGGAGTGTGTGCGTGGTGGGTGACTGATGGAGCCTGCAGAGTCGTTCTCCATCATTCTAGCATCTCTGCCTATGCAGATGTGGAGGCCGGGTGTGGGTCAGGAGGCTGTAGCAGCTCCGCATCCCATCTGTAATTGGACTGCTGCCAGAAAGATCAGCTCATACATGCGTTTCAGCGAGGCCCGGGTCTCTGAACCAGGCATGTGCCTTTAGGCGGGAGCCATGTTGTTGATTTCTCCAGCAGGTGTGTGTGTGTGTGTGGGGGGGGGGGGGTCCGTACGGAGGTAGACTTTACCAGGGGGCTCGTTAGAGTCACATCAGGTTCAGGTCTGAGCCTGTTGTAACGGAGCGGCGTACACCTCCGTGGAGCAGGCGGCCCGGGGCCTTTGCTGCTCACCTCACGCCTCGCTAATGGCCATGTGTGGTCATTATAGCCCACCGATGAGCCCCCCTCCCCCCCACGCAATCCCTGACGCTGGGGGGGAGGGGGGGAGGCACCGTGGCTCCGCGCAACAGCGCTGCCGCCGTGTAGTGTTGTCCTACCCTGGCTGTTGTTAGTGCTGTTTATTCTCCCACCCCCATCCTCACAACGCCATGCTGACCCACACCGTCTGCCAGCACTCACACACACACGCACACACACGCACGCACACACACACACACACACACACACACACACACACACACACCGAACATGGAGTCGCTAATGGAGGATGCTCTCACACTGTTTCTCCTCAGAGTCTGTCCTTGTCATTCTGCTTCAGTCCCCAACTCTTACACAACCCTTACACAACTCTTACACAACGCCTCTTCTACGCAGCGTCATGTCTCTCTCTCTCTGTCTCTGTCTCTCTCTCTCTCCCTATCTCTCTCTCTGTCTCTGTCTCTGTCTCTCTCTAAGTCTCTGTCTCTGTCTCTGTCTCTGTCTCTGTCTCTCTCTCTCTCTCTCTCTCTCTCTCTCTCTCTCTGTCTGTGACTCTGTCTCTGTCTCTCTCCCTCTCTCTGTCTCTGTCTCTGTCTCTCTGTAAGTCTCTGTCTCTGTCTCTGTCTCTGTCTCTGTCTCTCTCTCTCTCTCTCTCTCTCTCTCTCTCTCTCTGTCCCTGTCTCTCTCTCTGTCTCTGTCTCTGTCTCTGTCTCTGTCTCTGTCTCTCTCTCTCTCTCTCTCTCTCTCTCTCTCTCTCTCTCTCTCTCTCTCTCTCTCTCTCTCTCTCTCTCTCTCTGTCTTTCTGGCGTTCTGGCAGTTCTCTTCTCTTTCTTTCCCTCTTTTGATTTTTCTTTCCTCACTGTTTTTTCATGCTTTCTTCTCTCTGTCTCTTTCACTTTCTTCCTGTCACCAATGATATATATATATATATATTTGTCAATCAGTGTGTGCGTGCATGCGTGCGCACAGCTCTGAATCAGTCGGAGGTTTGGTGTTGGTAGCTGAACTTCATTTGGACGTTGATGTAAGAAGAGATGAAGACATGTATCATATCATATCATATCATATCATATCATATCATATCATATCATATCACATCATATCATATCATATTATATCACATCATATCACATCATATCATATATCATATCACATCACATATCACATCATATATCACATCATATCATGTCACATCATATCACATCACATATCACATATAATATCACATCATATCACATCACATCATATCACATATAATATATCACATCACATCACATCATATCATACCACATCATATGATATCATATTATATCACATCATATCACATCATATCATATTATATCACATCACATCATATCACATATAATATATCACATCACATCACATCACATCATATCATACCACATCACATCACATCATATCATATTATATAACATCATACCACATCATATCATATCATATGATATCACATCATATCATATTATATCACATCATATCATATTATATAACATCATATCACATCATATCACATCACATCACATCATATTATATCACATCATATCATATTATATCACATCATATCATATTATATCACATCATATCATATTATATCACATCATATCACATCACATCATATCATATTATATCACATCATATCATATTATATCACATCATATCACATCACATCATATATCATCATCGTGTAAGTTTGTTTCTTGTCAAATAAAGGGTGATTTAAATTAGGGATGCATGAGGATATTGATACGCACATCATCGGTATCGGCTGATGAAGGCTTTAAAGTGAAATATCAGCATCGACCTGACGGGCTGATAAGATGGCGCTTTAACTAGGCGTGGGCGTGGTGCATCATGTGGGCGTGGTGCAAGATGTGGGCGGGGCACATCATATGGGTGGGGCTAAGTGGGTTTGTTTACCTGCCTTTTCTGAGGAGGTTTTAAGTCTGCTACATTGGAACATGGGTAAAACACGTGGCGAATACTTTAACTGGTGCTGAATTAATCAACTACACTCACTGGCCACTTTATTAGGTACACCTTGCTAGTACCGGGTTGGACCCCCTTTTGCCTTCAGAACTGCCTTAATCCTTCGTGGCATAGATTCAACAAGGTACTGGAAACATTCCTCAGAGAGTTTGGTCCATATTGACATGATAGCATCACGCAGTTGCTGCAGATTTGTCGGCTGCACATCCATGATGCGAATCTCCCGGTCCACCACATCCCAAAGGTGCTCTATTGGATTGAGATCTGGTGACTGTGGACGCCATTTGAGTACAGTGAACTCATTGTCATGTTCAAGAAACCAGTCTGAGATGATTCGAGCTTTATGACACGGCGCGTTATCCTGCTGGAAGTAGCCATCAGAAGATGGGAACACTGTGGTCATAAAGGGATGGACATGGTCAGCAACAATACTCAGGTAGGCTGTGGTGTTGACACGATGCTCAATTGGTACTAAGGGGCCCAAAGTGTGCCAAGAAAATATCCCCCACACCATTACACCACCACCACCAGCCTGAACCGTTGATACAAGGCAGGATGGATCCATGCTTTCATGTTGTTGACGCCAAATTCTGACCCTACCATCCGAATGTCGCAGCAGAAATCGAGACTCATCAGACCAGGCAACGGTTTTCCAGTCTTCTATTGTCCAATTTTGGTGAGCCTGTGCGAATTGTAGCCTCAGTTTCCTGTTCTTAGCTGACAGGAGTGGCACCCGGTGTGGTCTCCTGCTGCTGTAGCCCATCTGCCTCAAGGTTCGACGTGTTGTGCGTTCAGAGATGCTCTTCTGCATACCTCGGTTGTAATGAGTGGTTATTTGAGTTACTGTTGCCTTTCTATCAGCTCGAACCAGTCTGGCCATTCTCCTCTGACCTCTGGCATCAACAAGGCATTTTCGCCCACAGAACTGCCGCTCACTGGATATTTTCTCTTTTTCGGACCATTCTCTGTAAACCCTAGAGATGGTTGTGCGTGAAAATCCCAGTAGATCAGCAGTTTCTGAAATACTCAGACCAGCCCGTCTGGCACCAACAACCATGCCACGTTCAAAGTCACTTAAATCACCTTTCTCCCCCATTCTGATGCTCGGTTTGAACTGCAGCAGATCGTCTTGACCATGTCTACATGCCTAAATGCATTGAGTTGCTGCCACGTGATTGGCTGATTAGAAATTTGCATTAACGAGCAGTTGGACAGGTGTGCCTAATAAAGTGGCCGGTGAGTGTATGTTGTTTTTAAAAAAAATAAATCTGATTTTTCCCTTTTTCTTCCCTATTTAGTGGCCAATCGATCCCTATTCTAGTTTAAACACCACCCTCGTACTGCATGCGTTCGCAAGCTGCATCGCTCCGGCCGGCAGTCTGGAAGGAGTCGCCTCACCACTTCCGTGACAAGGCGACTCCAGGCCGAAGCACCGCTTCCTACCCCCCCCCACACACACACACACACGCACACGCACGCATTCATGTGACGAACAAAAGCTGACTCCGCCCCCTCCCGAAGACAGCGCTGCCAGTGACTGCTGCTTCATCGAGTCCGGCCATAGTCGGATGTGACGAGGCCGGGGCGCGAACCCCAACTGCATCGACACAAAGCCGATGATGCTGAGACCGCTACACCACCGCGGTCCCAACTATGATGGTTTAAGATGTAAACGTCAACTTGATAGATTTAGTTTAATGAGCAATGAAAAACAAACACAGGGTCATACTGCTGCGTCACATTATCTATCTCTGGTACAATGG
>JAJHIY020002102.1:92500-95373 GCA_022114975.2 Lampris megalopsis | reverse complement strand
AAGTCAAGTCGTTGTTATAGTGGCAGAACAGCAACTTAAGCCCAGAAAAAAAATCCATTCACAATATAATTTCACATGTATGTGGTGGATACTGCGTGTTTTCCCCAGGTTAAATGCTTTGTGGAAGGAAGTACACCTTGACCGTATGTCAGTGTAAACAGCACATCCTCATTCACTAGAACCACCAAGGCGGTCATTATGACCGTTTTAAATTGCATTTAAAAAGGGTTTTAGATCAATTGCCCAAAAAAGCTGTGATAAGATCTACTTAAAATGACCATAAGCCGTCAAGAAGACGACTCGTGATTTGTGCGTCACGGCACACGTCATGTCAGTATTTATGACGTGTGCTGGTGGCGCCATTTCCTTCGTGAAGTTCGTTGCTCTGTCCTAGAAACACACCAGCGTCCTCCAGTGGAGAGAAATAGTCTAAACTTGATGTGTGATTATGTCCAACATGTCTGGTTACAGACGCACCATGACTACCGCCGAGGCGCTGCAGGATTTACAGGCGCTGGACAGCGGCCATTTTAAATTGTTTGTAAAATAATATTAAAGTTGTTAAAATGTTAATTTTGGCGTCAGTTGTTTCATAACAGACACACTAACATATGTAATGCATTAATATCTCAGTTGGGTATTTATCTTGACACAATATAGAGTTTAAAAACCGTGGGCGGTCAAAATGACTGCCCACGATCGTTCTAATGATTTTTTAGTTCCGGTCGTTGTTTGGGGCTGTCTTCATATTTATTCTCAGTTCTTCTCTCTCTGTCTCTCTCTACACTCTCTCTATACTCTCTCTACACTATGTCTCTCTACACTCTCTCTACACCATGTCTCTCTCTACACTCTCTCTACACTATGTCTCTCTCTACACTATGTCTCTCTCTACACTCTCTCTACACCATGTCTCTCTCTACACTCTCTCTACACTATGTCTCTCTCTACACTCTCTCTACACTATGTCTCTCTCTACACTCTCTCTACACTATGTCTCTCTCTACACTCTCTCTACACCATGTCTCTCTCTACACTATGTCTCTCTCTACACTCTCTCTACACCATGTCTCTCTCTACACTCTCTACACTATGTCTCTCTCTACACTCTCTCTACACTATGTCTCTCTCTACACTCTCTCTACACCATGTCTCTCTCTACACTATGTCTCTCTCTACACTCTCTCTACACCATGTCTCTCTCTACACTCTCTACACTATGTCTCTCTTTACACTCTCTCTACACCGTGTCTCTCTCTACACTCTCTCTACAATATGTCTCTCTCTACACTCTCTCTACACTGTGTCTCTCTCTACACTCTCTCTACACTATGTCTCTCTCTACACTCTCTCTACAATATGTCTCTCTCTACACTCTCTCTACAATATGTCTCTCTCTACACTCTCTCTACAATATGTCTCTCTCTACACTCTCTCTACACTATGTCTCTCTCTACACTCTCTCTACAATATGTCTCTCTCTACACTCTCTCTACACTATGTCTCTCTCTACACTCTCTCTACACTATGTCTCTCTCTACACTCTCTCTACACTATGTCTCTCTCTACACTCTCTCTACACTATGTCTCTCTCTACACTCTCTCTACACTATGTCTCTCTCTACACTCTCTCTACACTATGTCTCTCTCTACACTCTCTACACTATGTCTCTCTCTACACTCTCTCTACACTATGTCTCTCTCTACACTCTCTCTACACTATGTCTCTCTCTACACTATGTCTCTCTCGACACTCTCTCTACACTATGTCTCTCTTTACACTCTCTCTACACTATGTCGCTCTCTACACTCTCTACACTATGTCTCTCTCTACACTCTCTCTACACTATGTCTCTCTCTACACTCTCTACACTATGTCTCTCTCTACACTCTCTCTACACTATGTCTCTCTTTACACTCTCTCTACACTATGTCTCTCTCTACACTCTCTCTACACTATGTCTCTCTCTACACTATGTCTCTCTCTACACTCTCTCTACACCGTGTCTCTCTCTACACTCTCTCTACACTATGTCTCTCTCTACACTCTCTCTACACCGTGTCTCTCTCTACACTCTCTCTACACTATGTCTCTCTCTACACTATGTCTCTCTCTACACTCTCTCTACACTATGTCTCTCTCTACACTCTCTCTACACTATGTCTCTCTCTACACTATGTCTCTCTCTACACTCTCTCTACACCATGTCTCTCTCTACACTCTCTGTACAATATGTCTCTCTCTACACTCTCTCTACACCATGTCTCTCTCTACACTCTCTACACTATGTCTCTCTCTACACTCTCTCTACACTATGTCTCTCTCTACACTCTCTCTACACTATGTCTCTCTCTACACTCTCTCTACAATATGTCTATCTCTACACTCTCTCTACACTATGTCTCTCTCTACACTCTCTCTACACTATGTCTCTCTCTACACTCTCTCTACACTATGTCTCTCTCTACACTCTCTCTACACTATGTCTCTCTCTACACTCTCTACAATATGTCTCTCTCTACACTCTCTCTACACTATGTCTCTCTCTACACTCTCTACAATATGTCTCTCTCTACACTCTCTCCACACTATGTCTCTCTCTACACTCTCAACACTATGTCTCTCTATACTCTCTACAATATGTCTCTCTCTACACTCTCTCTACACTATCTCTCTCTGCACTCTCTACACTATGTCTCTCTCTACACTCTCTACAATATGTCTCTCTCTACACTCTCTCTACACTATGTCTCTCTCTACACTCTCTCTACACTATGTCTCTGTCTACACTCTCTCTACACTATGTCTCTCTCTACACTCTCTCTACACTATGTCTCTCTCTGCACTCTCTCTACACTATGTCTCTCTCTAC
>JAJHIY020002102.1:72500-87500 GCA_022114975.2 Lampris megalopsis | reverse complement strand
GTCTGTACAGATGAGAAGCGCTATACAAACTCAATTTATTATTGTTTATGATTATTATTATATTGTCATTTTATTATTATTATTGTTATTATTATTATTATTATTATTATTTCTGACGATGTAAAACAGGGAACGCGAAAGAAATAATAATAATAATAATAATAATAATGATGATAATAATGACAAAATAACGTATAATGATATAATAATATGTTATAGTAATAATATTACTATAATATATTTATATAAGATAATAATAATAATAATAGTTATTATTATTCGATAAGGTAACTGGATAAGCAGCTTGGATAATGGATATACTCTTTTATATGTGTGAATCACTTCGATATCTGTCTCTAGAGATGAAAAGCGCTATACAAACTTAATTTATTATTATTATTGTTGTTGTTGTCATTGTTGTTGTTGTTATTATTATTCTGTCTCTCTGTCTTAAACCATTTTTTGTCAGTAAAGCCCATAAAAATAGTAAATAGTAATTTGTCACAAAAATTTTAAATAAAATGGCACAAAACACAAAAAGATGGTGCAGGTAAGTTATAGACACGGAGTGATATAGGGGATTTAATTGGAGTAGCAGCCTGCCGTATTGTGTAATTCACTATGGGGAAGTTGTATAGAGCACAGATAGAGGATGAGGGTCTTGTGGAGCTACTTGCAGCACAGTTGTAACAGAGAATATATAGATTAATGACAGGGTTACTTGCAGCTCAGTTGTAACAGAGAATATATAGATTAATGACAGGGTTACTTGCAGCACAGTTGTAACAGAGAATAGATAGATTAATGACAGGGTTACTTGCAGCACAGTTGTAACAGAGAATAGATAGATTAATGACATGGTTACTTGCAGCACAGTTGTAACAGAGAAGAGATAGATTAATGACAGGGTTACTTGCAGCACAGTTGTAACAGAGAATATATAGATTAATGACAGGGTTACTTGCAGCACAGTTGTAACAGAGAATAGACAGATTAATAACAGAGTTACATGCAGCACAGTTGTAACAGAGAATAGATAGATTAATGACAGAGTTACTTGCAGCACAGTTGTAACAGAGAATATATAGATTAATGACAGGGTTACTTGCAGCACAGTTGTAACAGAGAATAGATAGATTAATGACAGGGTTACTTGCAGCACAGTTGTAACAGAGAAGATATAGAATAATGACAGGGTTACTTGCAGCTCAGTTGTAACAGAGAATAGATAGATTAATGACAGAGTTACTTGCAGCTCAGTTGTAACAGAGAATAGATAGATTAATGACAGGGTTACTTGCAGCTCAGTTGTAACAGAGAATAGATAGATTAATGACAGAGTTACTTGCAGCACAGTTGTAACAGAGAAGAGATAGATTAATGACAGGGTTACATGCAGCACAGTTGTAACAGAGAATAGATAGATTAATGACAGGGTTATATGCAGCACAGTTGTAACAGAGAAGAGATAGATTAATGACAGGGTTATATGCAGCACAGTTGTAACAGAGAATAGATAGATTAATGACAGGGTTACTTGCAGCACAGTTGTAACAGAGAATAGATAGATTAATGACAGAGTTACTTGCAGCACAGTTGTAACAGAGAAGAGATAGATTAATGACAGAGTTACTTGCAGCACAGTTGTAACAGAGAATAGATAGATTAATGACAGGGTTACATGCAGCACAGTTGTAACAGAAGAGATAGATTAATGACAGGGTTACTTGCAGCACAGTTGTAACAGAGAATAGATAGATTAATGACAGGGTTACTTGCAGCACAGTTGTAACAGAGAAGAGATAGATTAATGACAGGGTTACTTGCAGCACAGTTGTAACAGAGAAGAGATAGATCAATGACAGGGTTACTTGCAGCACAGTTGTAACAGAGAAGAGATAGATTAATGACAGAGTTACTTGCAGCACAGTTGTAACAGAGAAGAGATAGATTAATGACAGGGTTACTTGCAGCACAGTTGTAACAGAGAATAGATAGATTAATGACAGAGTTACTTGCAGCACAGTTGTAACAGAGAAGAGATAGATTAATGACAGAGTTACTTGCAGCACAGTTGTAACAGAGAATAGATAGATTAATGACAGGGTTATATGCAGCACAGTTGTAACAGAGAATAGATAGATTAATGACAGGGTTACTTGCAGCACAGTTGTAACAGAGAATAGATAGATTAATGACAGAGTTACTTGCAGCACAGTTGTAACAGAGAAGAGATAGATTAATGACAGAGTTACTTGCAGCACAGTTGTAACAGAGAATAGATAGATTAATGACAGGGTTACATGCAGCACAGTTGTAACAGAAGAGATAGATTAATGACAGGGTTACTTGCAGCACAGTTGTAACAGAGAAGAGATAGATTAATGACAGGGTTACTTGCAGCACAGTTGTAACAGAGAAGAGATAGATTAATGACAGGGTTACTTGCAGCACAGTTGTAACAGAGAAGAGATAGATCAATGACAGGGTTACTTGCAGCACAGTTGTAACAGAGAAGAGATAGATTAATGACAGAGTTACTTGCAGCACAGTTGTAACAGAGAATAGATAGATTAATGACAGAGTTACTTGCAGCACAGTTGTAACAGAGAAGAGATAGATTAATGACAGGGTTACTTGCAGCACAGTTGTAACAGAGAATAGATAGATTAATGACAGAGTTACTTGCAGCACAGTTGTAACAGAGAAGAGATAGATTAATGACAGAGTTACTTGCAGCACAGTTGTAACAGAGAATAGATAGATTAATGACAGGGTTATATGCAGCACAGTTGTAACAGAGAAAAGACAGATTAATGACAGGGTTATATGCAGCACAGTTGTAACAGAGAAGAGATAGATTAATGACAGGGTTATATGCAGCACAGTTGTAACAGAGAAGAGATAGATTAATGACAGGGTTACTTGCAGCACAGTTGTAACAGAGAAGAGATAGATTAATGACAGAGTTACTTGCAGCACAGTTGTAACAGAGAATAGATAGATTAATGACAGGGTTATATGCAGCACAGTTGTAACAGAGAAAAGACAGATTAATGACGGGGTTATATGCAGCACAGTTGTAACAGAGAAGAGATATATTAATGACAGGGTTACTTGCAGCACAGTTGTAACAGAGAATAGATATATTAATGACAGGGTTATATGCAGCACAGTTGTAACAGAGAATAGATAGATTAATGACAGAGTTACTTACCCCCTCACCAGCACTCTGGTGGCATGGCACAGTTCATGAGATTGCCTCTTCAAGGGTCCACGTGCAGCCAACAGATAGCAGTCACAGCTGTTCACTGGCTGAATACGTCTCTCTCACCCAGGCTCCATCATCCACCATATACCGCCATGGTGAACGTGTGTGTGTGTGTGTGTGTGTGTGTGTGTGTGTGTGTGTGTGTGTGTGTGTGTGTGTGTGTGTGTGTGTGTGTTCTTGAATCCCACCCTGACAGCTCTCAAGAAAGGACCGACGTTGTCTTTAGCCAGCAATTACAGCCAAAACGACTGTGAAAAAGGTCACCGCTATCCAGTCGTCAACATGCCTCACCAAATGCCAACTGTGCGTGTGCGTGTGCACGTCTACATGCATGTGTGTATGCGGTAGCCAAAATGCCAGCAGCCACAACCATCCGGCTCGTTCCTCCCCGGTGGTTGTGGGTAATCTGTGGCAATCCTGCATGATTGATGAGAGAATTAGTGTTGCCAAGCAAAGCAAAGCAAAGCACTATGGGAATGAGGAAGTGCTATTATTGGGGGGGTGAGGGGGGCATTAAAGGTTAGAGTGCCAATTGGCTTGTGTGATTATGTATTGCTGTGTGTGTGTGTGTGTGTGTGTGTGTGTGTGTGTGTGTGTGTGTGTGTATCATCTTCCAGACAGTTATTGATGGATGAGGTGCCATGAATCCTTATTTCTTATTATTATGACAGTCAGGGTTACCGACACAGTAAACTCATTAACATTTGGGCCAATTTATTCATAAACCCTATTTTACACCCACAGATGAATCTGGTCAAAGTTCAGCTGCTACTTGGACCGTTCTCAGATGTCATGTCCATTTTTCTTTTCAACATGAATGCAGCACTTTTTTTCTCATGTCATATTTCAGGGAGGTGATTAAAGATCTCAAACCTTGGTCAAAGTTTAACTCACTTCATTGACAGGGACTGAGGTGGGTTTTAGATTTCACCTGTTAACAATAGAAATGCTGGGGTGTCTGGGTGGCGTAGCGGTCTATTCTGTTGCCTGCCAACACGTGGATCGCCGGTTCGAATCCCCGTGTTATCTTCGGCTTGGTTGGGAGTCCCTACAGACACAATTGGCCCTGTCTGTGGATGGGAAGCCGGATGTGGTTATGTGTTCTGGTCGCTGCACTAGCGCCTCCTCTGGTCGGTTGGGGCGCCTGTTCGTGGGGGAGGGGGAACTGGGGGGGATAGTGTGATCCTCCCATGCGCTGCATCCCCCTGGTGAAATTTCTCACTCTCAGGTGAAAAGAAGCGGCTGGTAACGCCACATATATTGGAGGAGACATGTGGTAGTCTGCAGCCCTCCCCGGTTTGGCAGAGTGGGTGGAGCAGCGAACGGGATGGCTCGGGAGAGTGGGGTAATTGGCCAAGTACAATGGGGGGGGGGCAATAGAAATGCTGATTGATTTGATGGTTGGCACTGGCTTCTTTAAGTTCAAATTTCTCAAAACATTTCTTTCTAAAACATAGAAAGTAAACAGTAGCTGCATTTACATGCACACTTTTTTTCATTCTGACTGAAATGATTCTGATTGACTATTTCGGGTCAGCTGTTTACATGGGCTGTGATTTAATACTGCCTGGTTTTTAAATGCGCCGACGCATTTGGTGTGTGATACGCGCTGTGTGATGTTTTATCATGGACTTGTTTGAGTAGGTCGTTACTTCTTATTTTCCTGCCGTCTAGGCGTCCAATAGTGTTAAGTTCCGTAACGGGCTTTCTGTTAGTTTTCAGTTCCTTAACGGGCTTTCTGTTAGTTTTCAGTTCCTAAACAGTCTTTCTGTTGGTGTTCAGTTTCTTAAGGCTTTCTGTTAGTGTTCAGTTCTTTTAACAGTCTGTGTTTGGTTCCTTCACAGTCTTTCTCTTAGTGTTCAGTTGCTTAACAAGTCTTTCTGTTAGTTTTCAGTTCCTTAACAGTCTTTCTCTTAGTGTTCAGTCCCTTAACAAGTCTTTCTGTTAGTTTTCAGTTCCTTAACATTCTTTCTCTTAGTGTTCAGTCCCTTAACAAGTCTTTTTGTTAGTTTTCAGTTCCTTAACAGTCTTTCTCTTAGTGTTCAGTCCCTTAACAAGTCTTTCTGTTAGTTTTCAGTTCCTTCACAGTCTTTCTCTTAGTGTTCAGTTCCTTCACAGTCTTTCTGTTAGTGTTCAGTTCCTTCACAGTCTTTCTGTTAGTGTTCAGTTCCTTAACAGTCTTTCTCTTAGTGTTCAGTCGCTTAACAAGTCTTTCTGTTAGTTTTCAGTTCCTTAACAGTCTTTCTGTTAGTTTTCAGTTCCATAACAGTCTTCCTGTTAGTGTTCAGTCCCTTAACAAGTCTTTCTGTTATTTTTCAGTTCCTTAACAGTCTTTCTCTTAGTGTTCAGTTGCTTAACAAGTCTTTCTGTTAGTTTTCAGTTCCTTAACAGTCTTTCTCTTAGTGTTTAGTTGCTTAATAGGTCTTTCTGTTTGTGTTCAGTTCCTTAACAATCTCTGTTAGTGTTCAGTCCCTTCACAGTATTTCTGTTAGTGTTCAGTTCCTTCACAGTCTTTCTGTTAGTTTTCAGTTCCTTAACATTCTTTCTCTTAGTGTTCAGTCCCTTAACAAGTCTTTCTGTTAGTTTTCAGTTCCTTCACAGTCTTTCTGTTAGTGTTCAGTTCCTTCACAGTCTTTCTGTTAGTGTTCAGTTCCTTAACAATCTTTCTGTTAGTGTTCAGTTCCTTAACAATCTTTCTGTTAGTGTTCAGTCCCTTAACAAGTCTTTCTGTTATTTTTCAGTTCCTTAACAGTCTTTCTCTTAGTGTTCAGTTGCTTAACAAGTCTTTCTGTTAGTTTTCAGTTCCTTAACAGTCTTTCTCTTAGTGTTTAGTTGCTTAATAGGTCTTTCTGTTTGTGTTCAGTTCCTTAACAATCTCTGTTAGTGTTCAGTCCCTTCACAGTATTTCTGTTAGTGTTCAGTTCCTTAACAGTCTATCTGTTAGTGTCCAGTCCCGTAACAAGTCTTTCTGTTAGTTTTCAGTTCCTTCATAGGTCTTTCTGTTTGTGTTGAGTTCCTTAACAGTCTATCTGTTAGTGTCCAGTCCCTTAACAAGTCTTTCTGTTAGTTTTCAGTTCTTAACAGTCTTTCTGTTCACCGTGTGGAGCCACTGGCAGTCCTCACAGGATGTTATATATCTGATCCAGATACAGTCCGACGTTTGTGAGGGAGGAGGATGTCAGTCTCCCAAGTGGCAGACCACGACTGACACAGCAACACGGTCTCATTTCCAACTCGTTACATATGGACGCTTGGTCAGGACCCCTCTTCGTCACTCTGCAATGCTCTGGGTACCCCTTTAGCGTCAACTTTCAACGTGGAGGGGTGCGCATCCTCGCTGCAGATCACTTTTTTTTTCTTCCAAGGGTGGGCAGTCTTATCCAGAACGGGCCAGTGTGGGTGAAGGTTTTTGTTCCAACCAAGCAGGTCTGTGAATGTTCTCATTCATCCGGATGAATTACGGATATATACCAAGTCCAGTTGCACTTATTTCAACTCCTTTAGATGAGCAACCAAGCAGTTACACACCTGATCCCACTAATCAACCATTAGTCTTTGCTGAGGAACTTGATTAGGAGACACAGGTGTGTAACTGCTTGGTCGGAACAAAATCTTCACCCACACCGGCCTTTTCTGGATGAGATTGCCCACCCCTGAATGCAGACAACCAGAGCAGAGATATCCCTGTGGATATCTCTGATACACATGATAATCAACAGCTTTTCAGCATATCCAAGTAAATATTAACATAAGAAAGAACCTACTAACTTATAATACCCCCTGTTCTAATTAAAGACCTTTCTCCCAATAAACGTTGTGTCCAGATGAACCGATTCAACTCCCTGGGATCTCCTTACCCGGATTATTCTTTTCTTTTTTTAGATTTTTTCCCCCTTTAATCCTCAGCTGTATCCGGCCAATTACCCCACTCTACCGAGCTGTCCCGGTGGCTGGTCCACCCCCTCTGCCGATCCGGGGAGGGCTGCAGACTACCACATGCCTCCTCTGATACATGTGGAGTCACTTCTTCACCTTTTGCTCCACTTTGTCATCATTGTCACCATCATCATCATCATTAGCCTTAACATCATTATCACCTCCTCCTCTTCACTTCTTGTCTCTTCATTTCTTGTCTTTGTTTCCTTTCTTTTCCTCTTTATCCAGAGGCGGTGACCGTTCGTTCATTTGCTGTTTTAGGCTGTATTATAACCAGAAAATCAAAGTCAGACATTTTATTTTTATCTGTATATTCCCCATTACCCAGCTTCCTCTGCTCATTTTTCTCATATTGTTAATTAAACATTGCACAGATTGCATAGATATTTGCATAGGTTGCATAGGACTGGATGTGATCAGTCTCAGGAGTCCTGCACGCCTCCACATTCTGCACGCTTTGTGTGTGAATGTTGAATGGTTGGGTTTTGCAGTGAATTCATAAAATAACAAGTGTTGGAACAGCCTTGGGGACAAAAAAGAAAGGGGGGGGGGAAACAAAATTATTTTTCAACATTTCCATAACTTTACAAACTAATTCAGAATTTCTGTACTGGGTGAAAGACTCCCATTATAATCTCTTTGTGGAGCAAAACCCCTCACGTCCCTGTGATGTCCAGACTACTTACAGGCCAACTTTAAATTAAACTAAAATGTAACATTTATCAGTCTAATTTAACATTAAACAGTCTATAAATGAAACAGTTTTTTCTACAGACGTTAGCAATGGAGGACAAACGTTGGACATGTTGCAACGAGTTCGATTTAAAGCCGGGGCAGGCAACTTTGGAGAAGTGAGCAATTCTGTCATCACACCCCCAAAAAATCTTGCCCCCCCCCTGGTTTTGCTTCGTCCTTCTTTCCTGTAACCCCTCCCTCAGAGCCAGCCTCACCACCACGCCTGAGTTTGGCTCCTGAACGTGATGAAACTCGTATTTTTATTGCACTTTTGTGCTTAAAGGCAAAGTATTTATTCAGAGGAACTCTAGCGAGTCTCTCCGTCTCCGTGAGATCCGTAGTGACGACATCGAAACCAACAGAGAAGCTGTTCCATGTGAAGGATTGACAGGCAGTAGGGCCGCCCCATCGCAGAGAGCTCCCCTGATTGGTTGAGGCCGGCCGAGAGCAGTAAAGCCTCAGCCACAGAGAGCTCCCCTGATTGGTTGAGGCCGGCCGAGAGCCTCAGCCAATCAGGTGAGGTTCTGAGGTCCTGAACAGAGACACAGGTTTGAACACAGAGGGCTGGTCTTTTCTCTCAGACCATTTGAATTCCTCGTATCTGTAACTGTCTTGTCTCTCCGTTAGAATCAGAAGATATTTGTGCTCCACCTAGAAATATTTGTCATTCGATAGTCTCAGGGAGGCGCGGGGTGCAGTGGTCAGCGCGGTCGCCTCACAGCAAGAAGGTCCTGGGTTCGAGCCCCGGGGTAGTCCAACCTTGGTGGGTCGTCCCGGGTCGTCCTCTGTGTGGAGTTTGCATGTTCTCCCCGTGTCTGCGTGGGTTTCCTCCGGGGGCTCCGGTTTCCTCCCACAGTCCAGAGACATGGAGGTCAGGTGACTCGGCCGTACTAAACTGCCCCTAGGTGTGATTGTGAAAGAGCAGGATAAGCGGTTCAGATAATGAACTGGTGGACATCCTCATTTCTGACAGCATGAGAACATGGATGTGTTTATGCATGTGTGTATCGTCTGTACTCCTTTTTGGACGTGTAGCCGCTGTGGTTATGCTACTGATAACGAGGGCAAGTAAAGGGTTCAGAGTCTTGCAAACAGCTAACCGAACGAGGAGGATTCAAACCAGCAACTTTTGTAATACGGCGGAGAGGGCATTTGTGTAATGAAGCTGTGCCGCCAGGTGAGGAGGTGTCACGAAGATGAAAGATGTAGGAGTTTAATTAAAGAAAGAAAGACAAAGGAAGGAAAGAAAGACAGAAAAAACGAGAAAGAAAGAAAGAAAGAAAGAAAGAAAGAAAGAAAGAAAGAAAGAAAGAAAGAAAGAAAGGAAAGAAAGGAGGTGCACATATATGCATTTCATAGACAGAAGGATTCCTCCCTCCCTCCAGCGTATTTCCCTCCTGGCTTTCCAATTTAAATGCAAATGCTCCCAAACTGGACTCCCCAAAAGACGCGCAGGCAAACCCATTTGATGCAGCGATGAATTATATATTTTAATTAAGCGGCGGAGGAATTGCGCCTATTCAGCCTTTCCCAGCCAGGAAGAAATGAGCGAATAAATAAGAGAGGAAAGAGGGAAGTGGACGGGTGGTGGGTGGAAGATTGTTGAGAGATGGGTGTGGGTGGGAGGATAGGTGGATGGATGGATGGATGAAATGTTGTGTGTGTGTGTGTGTGTGTGTGTGTGTGTGTGTGTGTGTGTGTGTGTGTTGACTGTGATTGCGGTACTTAGCACCCAGAGGCCATCATTATGCACAAGATGTGAAGCTGTCAGATTTGAAAACTGAATTGTTCACGCACAGACACACAAACGCACACACGCGCGCACACACACATAAACAGTATCCTTAATTATTGGTTACACATTCATAAGAACCCCTGCGTGCACGCGCACACGCTCACACACAGTATTTGTATTTTGACGGGTAACCGGCACTTGGCGCGGAGATGAGTCTTGTGATGCACTGATGAGGGATGCAATTTTAATTTCACCCGCTGTCACTCTCCTCAATATCTGCCATAATGAAATACATATGAGCTGTCAATCATTCACACATTCACAAACATATACAACCGCACACACACACACACACACACGGAACAGGCCATACACACAAGCAACACACACACACATATAAAAATCCTTGTTTTAAGAAACACTCGACAGTAGGGAAAGTGCTCAACAAATGAGCAAAATAATCCAGGGAGTCAAGTAAATTCATTATGAGACAGTACAAGCCTGTTTCATGCCATAAGCAATCACAATAACAGCAATAACAGTGTCCTAGCTGTTCCTAGGACCACACTCTTTTGTACAGAGACCTCTGATGTTGTTCCTGGAATCTGTTGGAGCCACTCTCCACGTTTCGGGGTCACCGCCCCTAGTGCTCCTATTACCAGTGGGACGTCTTTGCACAGCCTGCATCTTGGGTGTTGTCTGGTGTAGTCGATCCCTGCCTCAACCGATCTGGTCCTGAGTGCCTGTTCTTGTGCTGCTAGGATCAGAGCCTCTGTGCTGTCCTTCACTCCAGCCTTTTCTAGCCAGTGGTAGAATTTCTCGATATCAGCTACGTCTTCTATCTGTCAATGGTGCATCCCATGGAGGGGCTTGGTCATCCATAATACCTCATCTTCTTCTTCTTCCGCCGCTCTCTCTCAGGTAATCACTCAGCAGTTCATCCTGGGGGGGCCCTCTTTCTAATGTACTCATGGGTGTCCCTTGTTTTATCCTAGATAGTGGCTGTAGCACTCAGTAACCCCTGCCCCCCATATTTTCGCTAATCGTAGGGTCTCATGCTGCCGGACTTCTAGTGGAACCCTCCGTGAATTGTGAGGAGTTGTCTTGATACTACCTGTGGCCTCTAGCTCCTCCTTTGGCCAGCTTATTATTTTGGCTGCATATCTGATGACTGGTAGGGAATATGTGTTGATGGCTTGGATCTTATTTTTCCCATTGAGCTGGCTCCTCAGGACCTGCCTCACTCTCTGGAGGTATTTGGCTGAAACTGGCCTCCTTGCTTGGCTCATGGTTTCGATTTGTTGTGAAATAACCAGGTACTTGTAAATTTCCTGTATGTCTGTTATCCTGCAATCTGGTAATTCAACCGCTTCACTGTTCACCACCTTTCCTCTTTTTGCCACCATTTAACCACACTTGTCCAGTCCGAATGACATCCATATGTTGTCGCTGTAGATCCTGGTGAGGTGGATCAGCGAGTCAGTGTCTCACTCATTCCTGGCATACAGCCTGATGTCATCCATGTAAAGGAGGTGACTGATGGTATCTCCACTTCTGAACCTGTATCCATAGCCACTCTGTGATGATCTGACTGATGGGTTTCAGGCCTATTCAGAACAGCAGTGGGGATAATGTATCACCTTGGTATATGCCACATTTGATGGTTACCTGTATGATTCTCTTTGAGTTGGCCTCTAGTATTGTTTTCCACTGCTGTACTGAGTTCTTGATGAAGGCTATTAGGGTTAGTTGTAACAGAGAATGCCTGTCTGACTAGACCAAGCTAGCTAGTCAGACAGGCACGAACTGAGGAAGCCTCTTGGATGAGAGGCGAAACGTCTTCACGGATATATACCAAGTCCAGTTGCACTTGATTCAATTCCTTTGGATAACCATGACCTAGATGAATGAGAATATTCACAGACAAGATGAAAGAAGGAGTCGCACTGAGTTCCACTGCCTGATTTGAACGCTAGCCAACAACATGAAAAATAAAAGTACACTTGAAAAGCATGTGAATATAATTCCTGGACAGCAGCTTGGTCTTTGTTTTGTATAGCAGGCAACACAGAATTTCAGTGATCCTAATTCATAGGTTTTTGAGCATGCTGATTTTAAATATCTATTAATTGGTAGGAGGTGTGTGATTCTTGTCTGTCATATTGGCCCTTTTTCTATCTGTTTGTAATATTAGGAGGCGTTATATAAAAGGTTAGCATTTCTGTTGTTTGCCAGATGTAAATCAAAAACTCTGACTTAGCTTAAGTGGATATCACAAGTTTGTGGTTAGCATGAGGTTAGCATGGTGATGAGATCACACAGGCTGCCCTGTTTTACTGTTTAGCAAGCCCTTTTAGAAGCAAAAAAAATCAATACCTAAATCTTGAATGTCGAAAACGGATTAAAATGTTCTCTCCCAGTTGAACAGTGCTAGCTAAACAAAGCGCTACACATTGGCAACAGCTCTGAGAAGAAATGCGGCAGTGGAAGAATGCCTGTTTTTGTGTCATTAAAGAATAAAAGTTTGTTGTCGGGGTGATGTGGCGGTCTATTCCATTGCCTGCCAAGTCAAGTCAGTTTTATTTGTATAGCCCAATATCACAAATCACAAACTTGTCTCAAGGGGCTTTACAGCAACACAACATCCTGTCCTTAGACCCCTTGCATTGGATAAGGAACCACTCCTTTAAAAAACCCTTTAACAAGTCCAGAAGCGGGAGCTCGCGCCATGGCTGCTTCACTCTCCATAGAGAGTGAACACCATAAGCTGTATCTTCATTGATTTTCTCCCTTTTCAGAGCCGTCACACAGGCACCCTGTCGACCAATGAGGAGGAGGTACTCTGGGTAGTTGGAGGGGCAGAGTGTTCAGTGGAAGAGGCTATTTAAGAAATAACATTCAATTAAAAAACTTTATTCCCAACACGGGGATCGCTGGTTCGAATCCCCGCGTTACCTCCGGGTTGGTCGGGCGTCCCTACAGACACAATTGGCCGTGTCTGCGGGTGGGAAGCCGGATGTGGGTATGTGTCCTGGTCGCTGCACTAGCGACTCCTCTGGTCGGTCGGGGCGCCTGTTCGGGGCTGGGGGGGAATAGCGTGATCCTCCCACGTGCTACGCCCCCTGGCGAAACTCCTCACTGTCAGGTGAAAAGAATCGGCTGGCGACTCCACATGTATGGGAGGAGGCATGTGGTAGTCTGCAGCCCTCCCCGGGTCAGCAGAGGGGGGTGGAGCAGTTACCAGGACGGGTCAGAAGAGTGGGGTAATTGGCCGGTCATTGGGGGGGGGGATAAAAGTTTGTCGTTTTCTGTGTTTTCTTTTCAACACTTTTTGGTCTCATTTAGGCAAGAGGATGGAGGAGAACGGCGGTACATGTGACGTGCATCTCCAAAGAGGATCGTGTTGTTTTAGCTCTTTCGTGTTGGTCTTTTATCTCGCAGAACATTTCAATTTTCACGGGAGCTTTGCGATATTGTGCGAATGAAACATTGATATGTCAGGTATTGTGTTAGTGTGATGGGTTTTCCATTGGATAAATAAGAAATGCATCACGTTGCTGGCATTTTCTGTTCATTATATATTTATCCAAACCCCTCCATTCTTGTTTAGCTGCTTCTGCCGGGGAGGGGAAGCGTTTGCAGGTTTAAATACCACGGGTTGGGGGGTTTGTGAAAACCCGCTCTGAGCTGCTGGCGTGTCTTCGGCTGGTTCGGCGCGTGCTGACATTTGGGCCGGAGTGTAAAAGCGTTTCCGTGTTGCTGAATGTCACTCAGCATCACGGCAGCGGCTGCTGTGTTTGCTGTGCTTCCCGGTCTCCAAACACGACGTGATGCCGATCGCCTTAAACCCTGACCCGTTGTTAGAGGGACGGAGGGAGGAAACCTGACGGAGGGGCGGAGGGAGGAAACCTGACGGAGACAGGAAGCTGTACCCGTGCACGAGGCGAAAGGCTGAACGGGGAAGACGTTAGAGAAAGAAAAAGAATCAATGCGTGAATGAATAGATTAGGAAGGTGAGCAGGAGACTGCAGTGCTGCAGGGTAGGGTGGAGGCTGCGGGGGTAGGGTGGAGGTGAGGAGAGAGAAGGAGGTGATGGGAGCTGACAGGAGCTTGTACCGAGCAGGAGTCGTGCAACCAAAGAACAAGGATATTCACTTTATCCTGCTCTCCTGTATTCAGAGGAGCCACCTCTGTTCACGTCACACACACACACACAGACACACACACACACACACACACACTCAGGCACACATGCACACACGTACGCTCACACATTCACGCATGCACCCACCTGCACACACACAAACACACTAACAAGTACACATACAGTCACACCACCAAATTAGAATCGCATGCGCACACACACACACAAACACACACACACACACACACACACGCACACACACACACACACACTCACACTCACACACACTCTCTCAGAAGACACATGGGCCGCCTGTGACTCCTCAAACGTCCCTGTGTCTACAGGGAAAAACGGGGACAAAGACAAGTGAGGAGGAAACGAGGGGGACCAGAGAGGACAGGGGAGCCGAATAGAGAGCAGGAACTAATTTACATACGTTAAATTAACTCTGATCCAGCAACCAGGAGGAAACCTCAAATCCATCGACGTCATTTGGCTTGGCAGGTGGCGGGGTCGTCCCGGGTCATCCTCTGTGTGGAGTGTGCATGTTCTCCCCGACCAAAATGACCGCCGGTTTTAAAAATCTTTATTCTGTCACGATAAATACCCAGTTGGGATATTAATGCATTACATGTGTTAGTGTGTCTGTTATGAAACTAGCTGACACAAAATTAACATTTTAACAACTTTAATATTATTTTACAAACACTTTAAAATGGCCGCTGTCCAGCGCCTGTAAATACTGCAGCGCCTCGGTGGTAGTCATGGTGCGTCTGTAACCAGACATGTTGGACGTAATCACACATCAAGTTTAGACTATTTCTCTCCACTGGGGGGCGCTAGTGTGTTTCTAGGACTGAGCAACGAACTTCACGGAGGAAATGACGCCACCAACACACGTCATAAATACTGACATGACGCACACCATCACGCGCCAAGTATGAGTGGACATTTTGACCGCTCATGGTCGTTTTAGGTCGATCTTACCATGACTTTTTTGTGCAGTTGATCTAAAACTCAGTTTAATGCAAATAAATGGAGGAGCATTCAGGGAGCGGCAGGTCTGTATCTTTTCCCCCCCACAAAGTTATTAAACTGAAAATCCAAAACGGTCACAATTACCGCCTTGGTCGTTTTAATACTCCTGCTCGTGCCCCTGAGCAAGGCAATGGAAAGAGA
>JAJHIY020002102.1:5000-65000 GCA_022114975.2 Lampris megalopsis | reverse complement strand
CAACTTTATGAGGAGGAGCGCCGTCATTACACCAAAAACAGTCTTGGATTTGAGTTTCTGTCTGGTACCAAACATTATAATGTAGGACTTTGTTTTATGGAGTTATGATTTATTACATGAAAGCCATTTTTGTGAAACGTTGAAGAGATGAGATCGAAGAGAAGCTTGAACTTGTGGTAGTTGAGGTTTGGATGTATATATGACAGTGTCATCTGCAGCCCTCCCCGGATCGGCAGAGGATGGTAGATAGATACTGTAGATAGATGGTAAATTGGATATGGTGGTAAATTAGATAATTAGAGAAGAGACATGGTCTCAGTGTTGAACCCTGAGGCACACCTCTTTGTTGAATCAACAGATCAGCCTCATTCCCAAGTAAGATGACGTTATTTTCTGTTATGAAGGTATGAATTAAATGAAAACTGCATTTTTAAAAAGGCCAATAGCATGGAGTTTATGTAAGGGCAGATGGTGATCGACATTATCAAAAGCTTTAGTTAAATCAATGAAGATCGTTCCTGTGACGTCACCAGTGTCTACACCAGAGAGCACTCATTGGTAAATGTAAGTAGGGCAGTAGTGAATTTAAGTAGGGCAGTAGCTGCAGAGTGGTTAGGCTTGAAGTCAGATTGAGATGACGATGGAATATTGTTGATACTGAGATACTGTGAAAGTTGATTATAAATTAATGTTTTGAAGGCTTTGGCAATAGAAGAGATAATGGATGTTTTGATAAATCAGCAAGCGGATACATAAGAGTATAAGAATACGAGAGGCTAGTTTGATAAGCCTGTTTTCTAATCCATCAAGTTCAGCATCACTGTTCACATTTAATTAATTTATGGCATTCTGAACTTCCATAGCTAAAACTTTTCCTAAAATATAAAGAACCGGGGCATGGTGAAATATTACTAAAAACACTAGTAGTCAGGTAAGAGTCAATAAATGAGGTAGAACAGACAGCGGAGAAATGCTAATTGAATGCTTTGGTAATTAATTGATAGAGTCATGTAATATTATATTGGCAACTTTTATTTGATTAATAGAATGTTTGTCTGATGTGCTAATAATGATTGGATTTTGCTCCAGAATTGCTTAGGATTCTTAAAATCACAAGTGAGAGATTATTTGTGGTACTTACAGTTTGGACTACAAGTTTTTGTCTTTCTCATGTTTCTCAGCTGCCTGTATACTTCCCGATCAGCATTATCCCTTGTCTGACGGAATTTCACCATAAGTTGCCCCTCTGCCTCAAGAGACTAATAGGTTGATGTGTACCCTTGACCTTAGCGACTTTCCAAGGAGCATGTTTGTCCACAACATCCATGAACTCAGAGTAGAGGAAATCCTAGGCATCTTATACATGATCGGTATTAACTGGTATGTATCTGTCCCAATTAATAGCGATGAACTCATTAATAAATGAACATAAGTTCAATTTCATGTATTGTCTGATTTTGGTCAGTCTTGGTGGTGATTCGGGTAGTTTGATTTTCCATACACAGTAGACAATCGAGTGATGACTGAAGCAGTCAGATATACTAACAGCTGCTCTTAAGATTCTATTTGGGTGTGAAACTAAGATCCAGTCAAGAACAGGTTGTGATTTTAGTAGACTCATTAATTAGTTGGGTAACATTTAGACCACTGAGCATTTTTCTTCTGTCTGATGACTCATCTAACCAGTTTTTGTGTAAAACGCCTTGTAAGAGTCTTTCCTTTCTACAGGAAATGGAATTGATGGTGGCGATCAGGCAATTAAAGGACTCGGAAGGGGAAGAGGGTGGCCTATACATGCTATCAATAATAATATACTTTTTTTTTTTTTTGCATGAAAAATTACCTTAACAAAAACACATTCAGAATGTAGGGGCTCGAATTAGGGTATGATCACCGCAGATACGAGATCAGAGGAAACATACGTATATAGCCACACCTCCACCCTTGGAGCACTTATCAGATCTATCCATCCCGCCATCCAGCCATTATCCAAGCCGCTTATCGGGTCGCGGGATGCTGGAGCCTATCCCAGCAGTCACTGGGCAGCAGGCAGGGCTACACCCTGGACAGGCCGCCAGGCCATCACAGGGCCGACACATTCACAACAAGTGACAATTTAGTACGGCCAATCTACCTGACCTACATTTCTTTGGACTGTGAGAGGAAACCGGAGCCACCAGAGGAAACCCACACAGATACGGGGAGACCATGCAAACCCCACACAGAGGACGACCTGGGATGACCCCCAAAGTTACCCCAGGATTCAAACCCAGAACCTTATTGCCGTGAGGTGACCGCGCTAACCACCGTGCCGCCCCCTATCAGATCTGTACAGAACATAATTCGTTAGATTAATTGCATGATCTGAGATGTTACTGCTAAGCCAGGTTTCAGAGAGTGTAACATGAAGTTAAGCTTATGTAGGAAAACCATCCATCCATCCATTATCTCAACCGCTTATCCTGCTCTCAGGGTCGTGGGGATGCTGGGGCCTATCCCAGCAGTCATCGGGTGTCAGGAATAAGTCAGTTTTAGGCATGACTCCCAATATTCAGTGAATTATTTTGAATCCTTTGACATCATCCAGTCTGGAAGCAAAAACTAACAATGGTCCTGACAAGTCTAAAAAAAGGCTTGAACGTAAGTTGGATCCCCAAATGCAATACAGGGTTGTACGAATTGCAAGATTGTGTAGTAATAGGTTCAGCATGTTACCTGCCGTTAAAAAGTGCGTTTGGATGATCAGACAATGTCTCGGGTGTGAATGCGACCCGGACATGTCCGGTACACAACGTAATGTCTTCCTTCGGCCAGCCGGACGGGGGGTTTGAGTCAGCCGAGCGTGAAAGCACCTGTTGGGCCGTACATGCCACGTCTCACTGGTCATCCTGAAACTTGACCTCTTCAGCCGTGACTGCAGAAGCATAAGAAGCTCCCACCGGCCGGCTGTTGGCCACACTTTTTACCGCCGTACAGGAAGCTGCTGTGGAAATCAAGTCAGTTTTATGTATAAAGCCCTAAATCCCGGTTACAGCCTCAGAGGGATTTGCGTTCACGCAGTCTGGAAACAGTTCAATTACAGTAAACACCGACAGACCACACCTCCTCTCACCTCGGGTCGGATAAAATTCAGCAGAAGAGAAACGACAAAAACAAAACACTGTTTTTGGGGGGGAGAGAAAAAAGTGGGGGGAAACCTCGGGGACGGCTTTAGATGAGGTGTCCCTCCTTCGGGATGGATTGCGGTGCATTAGGTGCCGAGTGGGGCAGTTCAGCCCTTGTCAAGTCCTGCCCGTTCCCCGCGTCCCTGGGTCACTGCTGCAGGGTTACTACCCAAGCAAATATTTACTTCACTTTCCTTTTGCTTTTGGGACTTTCTCCCAATTTGTACCCCGGCCAATTACCCCGCTCTTCTGAGCCGTCCCGGTCGCCGCTCCACCCACCCCCGTCTCTGCCGGGCTGCAGACTATCACAGGCCTCCTCCTCCGATACATGTGGGAGTCGCCAGCCGCTTCTTTTCACCCGACTGAGGAGTTTCTCCAGGGGGATGTAGCACGTGGGAGGATCACGCCATTCCCCCCAGTTCCCCCTCCCCTCCGAGCAGGCTGTCCCGACTGACCAGAGGAGGCGCTAGTTCAGTGACTAGGACACATACCCACATCCGGCTTCCCACCCGCAGACACGGCCAATTGGGTCTGCGGGGACGCCCCGACCAAGTCGGAGGTAACACGAGGATTTGAACCGGCGATCCCTGTGTTGGTAGGCAGTGAAATAGACCGCTACGCCACCTGGATGCCCCTTGAACTTTCATTGCTATCTTATTCATCCGTCTCATAAAGACATTTAAAGAGAAAACCTTAAGATGAACTTCTCAGGTGCAGAACGGTGACCGAGCATTATGTGACGTCTACCTGTCATGGCCGCCGCCTGGGGACGCCAACGCTGTCCGTCTCCACAGACTTCCTCTCAGATCTAGTATCTCTGACCACCTTTGGAGCCCGGGGCCTCCGATAGTATCTTATAAATGTTGATGACGGGGCCTCCAGTATGCCGTGGAGTGTGGTATACATGATGAGACATCTACGCACACAGACTCTAGACAGACTTCACATCCAGACGGGCTGAAGCGTGGAAGCAGCGGTTGCAGAAGTCAAGATAGAAACGAGTCCCTGAAGTCAAGCCTGGACTTCCGGATGCAGCGGCGATGAAATGATGCAAACAAGTTAAATGGATGCTGGGGCGACACCGACTGCAGAAAGCTGTTGAAGGACCCTGCCTGGACATCAGCACACAACCACATCCATCTGTGTTATCACCAAGCTAACAGCACACAGCCTTGTGAGAGAGAGAGAGAGAGAGAGAGAGAGAGAGAGAGAGAGAGAGAGAGAGAGAGAGAGAGAGAGAGAGAGAGAGAGGAGAGTGAGGATGATGAGGTGCCAGTAATGATGAAGAAGTCCTGAACAAAAGACATAAAGGAGTGTGAGAAGTGGACAGGAGCGGGTCACTGCTCATGGCTGCTGTGGATGTTTCTGTTTGGTTTTATTTCTGTATTGTTCAGAGTTGTGTAGCAGATCACATAGTTCACTTACACAATGACTCTGTCATGCATGAAGACATGCAAGATTTATCACATACACACATTACACACACACACACACACACACATTACACACACATTACACACACACATTACACACACACACACACACATTACACACATACATACACACACATTACACACAACACACATTACACACATACACACACACATTACACACACACACATTACACACACATTACACACATTACACACATTACACACACACACACACATTACACACATACACACACACACATTACACACATACACACACACATTACACACATTACACACATACACAAATTACACACATTACATGCATTTACCAGGCCAAGAGGCTTATTTGTTTTACTCTCTCTCTCTCTCCCTCTGTCTCTCTCTCTCCCTCTCTCATTCTGTCTCTCACTCTCTCTCTCTGTCTGTCTGTCTCTCACTCTCTCTCTCTCTGTCTGTCTCTCCCTCCCTCACGCTCTCTCCCTCACTCTCTCACTCCCTCGCTCGCTCTTTTTCTCTCTCTCTCTCACTCTGTCTGTCTGTCTCTCCCTTGCTCTCTCTCTCTCCCTCTCTCTGTCTCGCTCCCTCTGTCTCTCTCTCTCCCTCTCTCTGTCTGTCTCTCTCTCCCTCTCTCTCTGTCTCTGTCTCTCTCTCTCTCTCTGTCTGTCTCTCACTTTCTGGCCCACTCTTATGGTCTGTCTCTACCCAGCTCTCTCTCTCTCTCTCTCTCCACTGTACTCATATTCCCCTCATTTGTTTCTTTGACTTTCTCTCTCTGTCTCTCCCTCTCTCCCTCCCTCCATGCCTCCATGCCTCCTCTGAGTCTTCGTAGCAGGTGGAGCAGACTGTTCCAGTGCGCTGTACATACACAATATGAATACAGAGACTCGGCACAGAATATCGATGAGGGAGGTTCGAGAACAAAAAGGAAATGACGAGGACAAAAGAAGTCATGAATAAAATCAGTAAACTGGAATCCCCTGCACGAAGAAAATGCTGTCTCTCTCAAAGAGACACGAATTAATGAAATCAAAATAAACACTCGCTGAAAATTTAGGTCTTTGTTCACATGAAGTGGATATCAACTACAGCCCCCACCTCTCTCTCTCTCGCTCTCCCCTCTCTCTCTCTCTCTGTCTCCCTCTCTGTCTGTCTTGCACTCTTCTCTCTCTCTCCCTCTCTGTCTCGTTCTCACTCTCTCTGTCTCGCTGTCTCTCTCTCACTCCCCCCTCTCTCTCCATCTGTCTGTCTGTCTCGCTCTCTCTCTTTCGTCCCTCTGTCTTTGTCTCTCTCTCTCTTTCTCTCCATCTCTCTCCATCTTTTTCAGTCTCTCTCTCAATTTAAAGGGCTTTATTGGTATGAAAGTTTTACAACAATGTTGCCAAAGCATCAAAAATACAGTTTGAACGATACACAGTAACGCTAATAGTGAACATCAACACAACATTGTAACAATCTCTCTCTGTGTCTCTCTCTCTCTCCCTCTCTCCATCTCTCTCGCTCTCTCTCTATCTCTACCTCTCTCTCTGTCTCTCTCTATCTCTCCATCTCTCTCTGTCTCTCTCTATCTCTCCATCTCTCGCTCTCTCTCTCCCTCTCTCCATCTCTCTCTGTCTCTCTCGCTCTCTCTCTTGCATACTTTGTTTAGCTGTGTGGTTGTGGAAAGGTGTGCTTTTGTGTATGTGTGTATATTTGCATGTGTGTGTGTGTGTGTGTGTCAGCATCATACCAATCAGTAAGAGAGCATGTTATTTATGGGAGTTCATATCCTGCCTTAGAGACCGGCCTCCTCATCCTCCATGCCTCCCTTCCTGTCCTCATAAACCTCCGCTTTCTCTCTCCCCTGTTTTGTTTTTCCTTATCCCTTCCTGCCTTCTTCTTTCCTTCCCTCTCCCTCTCTACGTTTGACCTCTCTTCCTCGTTGGTTAATTAATGTTCAGACACCTGTCTGTAACGAGGCTCTCGCACCGGAGGCCCGCTCACCGTCCAAGTCCTCACCGTCTCACGTGTTACCTCCGGCTTGGTTGGGTGTCCCTACAGACACAGAAGCCGGATGTGGGTATGTGTCCTGATCGCTGCACTAGCGCCTCCTCTGGTCGGTGTCTGGTCGGCCTGTTAAGGGGGGCGAGGGAACTGGGGGGAATAGCGTGATCCTCCTATGCGCTACGTCCCCCTGGTGAAACTCCTCACTGTCAGGTGAAAAAAGAAAAGCGGCTGGCGACTCCACATGTGTCAAAGGAGGCATGTGGTCGTCTCTAGCCCTCCCCGGATCAGCAGAGGGGCTGGAGCAGCGACCAGGGCGGCTCAGAAGAGCGGGGTAATTGGCTGGATACAATTGAATTGGGGAGGAAAAAAAAATTAGCATCACGAGATTTAAACCGTCTCTGAATTTCCGGATCTGTGTTGAATTATTGGGATTACCAGTGATTACATGTCAACGTATCTCCCAAAAAGATCTGATCTCGCCCATCTTCTCTCCAGTTGTCCATTTGAAGACGAGGAAAAAAAATATTAACTGCAGTCTCAGGCCACGCAGGGTTATATAACACGTCTTTAAATATGTATAACAGCAAACATAAAGCCCGGCATAAACCCTCTTCTGATCTCGGGATGCCCGCACAATTCACCTTAATGTCTGGGTTACTTCAGTAAATGTGGAATCTTTACATATTACGTTACTGCATGCTGAATTATATTTTACAAGGTAATTATATAGATTTATTCAGAATTCTGCTGCCATTTAGACAACATTTGGTTTAATTCATGCACGCATATATAATGCAGAAGTGATTTCAATGTGTGCAGCGCTGGAATATCGCTGCAAAGAATTCCCAATGCAATGCCGCCATGTTAGTGGACTCTCGTTCACAATGACGGATTTCCAGTGCGACGCTAAACATGCGTTAAAGTTAATAACACTTTTATGTCATATTTAGTCAAACTCTTTCTGCATCCTGACAGCCATCAAGTAAGTCGATACCCTGAGACATAAAGCCGGTCTCTGTGGCCGACCTAGACGCCGTGACCAGAGGCAGAACAGTTTCTCTGGACCCGCTCCTCACGAGCCAGTCAGGAGAGTTCTTTGCAAGCCGGCGTCACCATTGGTCCCTACTTCCTGTTAATGGGTTCGCGCTTTTACGGGGCTCCAGCAGCTGACACCGAGCCGGATCCACCCACAATCCGGTAGATCCGCATAGGAACCACATCCGCCCCTAGACCGATTCCAGCAGATCATTATACCAATCACATCCTCTCGCAGACCGCCCCGCGCCTCTGGCCAGAGTGTGGCGTCCTTGCGAAAGTTGGAACCCATTTTTAAATTAGGCCTTGTGGATCTAAAATGAGTCAAGAGCCAGCACCTGAATTCCCTATTTCTCGCATCAAAGTTGTTTTTAGAAACAGATTTCAGTGGACTGTTTAAGAGGAAGAAGGTTTTCAATACTTGAATCCTTTAATATGCCACCGGTATTTTTTGTACCGGCGTCATGGCGGATCCGTTATGCGGATCCACGCCAGATGCTATGAGACATCCGGCCCGGATCCGGCCCAGTTTCACTTTGCCGTCTGGGATAAGGAAGAAGTGAGAGAACAGATTCTTCTGCAGTACGTGTTCAGAATTTGTAGCTAGTTCTGGCTAACATCCACCCAGGATCGCTCACCGCCACTTGAAGTGTGTTTGCACCATAAACCGGACGATCTCACGTTCTCACACTGTCTTCTTTCTTGATGGCAATAAGAGAACACAATGAAAAGATGTGTTGCAATGCGCTTTGGTGTGAAAGCCTCTATTTCGTTGGCTAGTAAAGTGATGATTAACAAATTGTCCTAGCTGCACACATGCATCAAAAATCGCAAAGAGTCCAATTGCGTCACAACCACCAATCTGTAATAAAATCTGGATTAATCATTTAGGGTCACTGCAGTTGAAGCCATCACAACGCCGTCTTGGTATTCCTTAAAAAGTGGATTATGTTTGGGGCTTGTGACACGATGACTAGATGTGCAGCATACGGTGGCAATAATACATTTACAAAATGGTGTAGTAAAACTATACACAGGCGATAGCAACGTTAGAAGAAATGGTAATTTATAATAACAATAATAACATAATCATAATCATTACATTTATTGGCACTTTTCTAGACGCCCAAAAACGCTTCACATTGAATGGAGTAACTCGCTTCAACCACCACCAATGTGCAGCACCACCTGGGCGATGCACGGCAGCCATTTTGCGTCAGAACGCTCACCACACATCAGCTTGAGGTGGAGAGGAGGGAATCATTGAGCCAATTACATGGGGGGTGATTAGGTGGCCAGATGGAGAGAGCCAGGATGGGAATCTTGCCAGGACATCGGGGAACCCCCTACTCTTTGTGATAAGTGTCGTGGGATCTTTAATGACCACAGTGAGTCACGACCCCAGTTTAACGTCTCATCCGAAGGACGGGAAATAATATTGAAATGAAATATGACTGGAAAAGGAAAGTGTACTCTCTAGGATAACACCAAGGCTCTTAGCCTGAGAGGAGACAGGTATGGTGGCTCCAGCAACGGGAAGTAGGCAAATATAGATTTTGAGAGGGTAGATTTAGTGCCAATGACGAGGAGCTCAGTTTTACTACTGTTGAATTTCAAATAATTGTTAGTCATCCATATTTGCATGTCTGTATATCATGGAGACGAGCAGTGAGAGTACTGGAGAGGAGAGTGGAAGGGGACTTAGCGGACACATAAAGGCTATGTATCATCAGTGGACATTGTCACCATTGTGCCGGAAGATGGTAACAGTCGAAATTGTGAAATGTGCCTTTAAGGCAGGGGTGTACTGTGTCGCATAGGAGCGACGTCATTAGACAGCGCCTTTGTTTCTGCCTTGAATCAGTGGAGCAGCTCACACTCTAGTGAACGGATGGACGTCACCGAGCTCCTGTTTATTTTGCCTCTCAACTCAACAGTAACGGCATCCTGACCCACCAGGAGAGGCGCTAGTGCAGCGACCAGGACACATACCCACATCCGGCTCCCTACCCGCAGACACGGCCAATTGTGTCTGTAGGTGACGCCCGACCAAGCCGGAGGTAACACGGGGATTCGAACCGGCGATCCCCGTGTTGGTAGGCAACGGAATAGACCGCTGCACTACCCAGACACCCCTTTTTCCCCCTTTTTTCTGTCCTCCCTTTTTATCACTATAACTGCTATCCTAAATATCAATAAGATCTATCTAATTATGTGTTGTTGAACACAGCAGCATCTGTTTCTGTCTGTCGTACAGGAGATTTGCATTTTACAAACATGAACCATTAATTACTGTGATGAACCAGAAGAATACACACAGGTTGTTGAAGAGAGACCGTACCCCCTCACATTCCTTCACCTCCTCATCACACCTCTCTCCCTCCCTCCTTCTGTTTCTCCAGTATTTCTTTCATTTTGTCCACCTACTCCTCCAACACCCCCCCCAACCACACACACGGACACACACACCTTCAATCTTTCCATACATCGCCCGTGCTGTCAACAGGAGATTTACTGGACCATGACATCACTCTCCACTGACACTGTGCAACCCTCACCTTCTGCCATGTGTGTTTGTGTGTGTTTCATGTCTTTATAGGGCTTATTCACACATACTGCTTCTGTCTAATTACCACAGACAGGGAGTGAGAGAGAGCGAGACACAGGCAGTGGGATACAGAGAGAGAGAGAGAGAGAGAGAGAGGGAGGTTAATTCTCTTACTAATTCCATGGTATTACAGTTGTCAAAGCTGCATTTTTCTTGATTACTCGACACGTGTTAGTATGACATTGCTGACATGTTGGGGCTTACACTTAGATACACCGCGGCCCCTGATTTGCTCAAATCCTTAGGAATGGAGCCTATTTGGAAGAATTACATGTTCAACTCAAATTAAACCCTTACAATTTGTATTAACCCTCTCATTTATGACCACCACCACAGTAAACAGTTGGGGAATTTCAGTTATAAACTCTAAAACAATCAGGAGCTGGCTGTCCACCAGATTATTTTTAATGCCAATTATGATGCATCAAGTTAAGGAGACGGAATGGAAAGAGCATATTCTAACACAATTTCCCTAAACTGTGAGACAGTTTATATGCCTGTTTGAGGCACATGCTCAAACATGCTACTGGATACAATGCCATCTTCCTTGGTCAAGGCTTGCCTACCGTCTTTGTGCCCTATTGTGGTGATTATTGTGACCTCCTGGTGGTTGATGATGAAATCTGGTGGTAGGTGCTGATCCCCCTTTACTTAAATTGGCTGCAGCCACTCCCACCCTCAAGAAGCAAGGACTGGACCCAGATAACCTCAACAAGTGGAGACCCATTTGCAACCTCCCATTTCTTGCTAAAATTCCGGAGTGGGCTGTTGCTACCCATTTACAGTGTCACGTGACTAACAATGACCTGTACAGTTCTCTCCAATCAGGTTTACAGGTATAGCATAGAGACAGTCCTTGTCAAAGTCATTAACAACCTCCTCATTGCTGCTGAGTCCCACTATTTTAAACTCTCTATCCTCCTGGACCTCTCTGCTGCCTTTGACACCATCTGTCACACCATTCTCCTTGACTGCATGGAAACGATTCTGGGCATCACTGGAACAGCACTGATTGGTTCAGATCCTACCTGACTGGCCTGCAGCATTACATGTCACTTAGGCGCTCAACCCCACCACCCCCAGCCCCTGTTAACCAAGCTGTCCATCATGGTCCTGTGGTTGGTCGCCTGCTGTTCATCATATACATGCTACCCCTGGGCCAGATCATCCAAAGTCATGGTCTTACCTTCCACAGCTATGCTGATGACACACAGATTTACATCCACGCCAAACCCCAAAACTGGATGATTTCAAACTTACTCAAGCTCAACAGCAATAAAACTGAGGTGATGTTGGTGGCTCCAAAGTCTCTGCTCAAAAAAGTAGATGACCTTGTCCTGTACATTGATGGCTGTTACATCTGCCCATCCTCTGAAGTCAGAAATCTACTGTCTTAAACCTCACTCTATCCTTTGAACCCCAAATCAAGTCTGTCACCAAATCTGTTTTCTTCCACCTACGTAACATTTCCCGACTTCACCCATCCCTCACAGACCCTGCAGTGGAGACCCTCATACACACTTTTTTTAACATCTCTCCTGGACTACTGCAATGCTGTCCTATTTAGGGTGTCATGCAAAACCCTGGAAAGGCTCCACTATGTCCAGAACTCTGTGGCCAGGGTCCTCACAAGTACCAAACCCTGGAAACACATCACCCCTACACTGTACCGCCTTCACTGGCTGCCTGTTAAATTCTGCATCGACTATAAGATCCTTCTCCTCACCTACAAGGCCTTCCATAGCCTTGCCCTCTCATACCGCTACAACCTCCTGCACATACACGCCCCTTACCTTCGTCTCCATTCCACTCACTCTGAACCCGTCACAATTCCAAAAACTAGACTCTGTAGCATGGGGGACCGGGCTTTCAGTGTCACTGCCCCCAAGCCCTGGAACTCTCTCTAACTGGCAACCCACAACTCGGACTCCATCACAACCTTCAAAAATAGACTCAAAACTGACTTGTTCAGGCTGGCTTTCCCCTAAAATATTCACAACTATTTCTTTTAATCTTTGTATTAGTGTTTATTTTCAATTTGTTATATATTTTTATCAGTGTTTCTTGTGGTTATGTACTATTGTGAAGTGTCCTTCTGTGTCCTGAAAGGCACTTTACTGTTGTCTAGTGCCAAAAAGTTGTTGAGCTTCTGTAAAAGAGCTTTTTTCAATTATTTTCCTTGGAAATGTGAGGTTTTATATGGGCCTATAACTGCTCATTAGTGAAGTGTCCAAATTATTCTTTTTTAATAGTGGCTTGATGACTGCAGTTTTCAGGGCCTGAGGGAAGGGATCTGAGAGAAGAGATTCGACATTTTGACATTTCGTAGAAGATCTGAGGAAATACAAATAAAAAACATTTTTAAAAAAAGGCTGTTGGCAGAATGACCCATTCATAATCCATCCAAGTTCCATAATGGATTATGGATCCATTCATAATCCACCCATGTTCCATAATGGATTATGGGTCCATCCATAATCCAGCCATGTTCCATAATTGACTACAGATCCATCCATGTTCCATAATGGACTACAGATCCATCCATAATCCATCTGAAATTCCATAATGGACTACAGATCCATCCATAATCCAGCCATGTTCCATAATGGATTATGGATCCATACATAATCCATTGTCTATAAACATAAACAGGTGATCAAATGTGAGTTCCCGTTTGGATTAGGCAGTTGTGCAGTTTACTCTGTCACATTTTGTTTGCCAAATATATTTCCATTGCCCATTTAGCGCATAAACTCCTCACTGATGTGAACAAAAATCACCTTAAGCAAATGTAAAAACTCTCAAAGTTTTAGGGAAGTACTGGCTTTGCTGTTGCAGTTTTTCTTTTGAGATATTTCGTAATGCGCTTAAAAATGCTTCGATGGAAACATGGCTACTAAATGGATGAGATAACGGAAGACAAAGTAATGTGACCAATTTGTATGCAGTTGATGGAAACATGGCTATTAAATGGATGAGCAACGGAAGACAAAGTAATGTGACCAATTTGTATGCAGTTGCAAGAGTCCCTTGAAATGCCTCAGGCCTAATCACAAGAGATGGTTGGAATAGCAGCGCATGGGGACAGGTCATTATTATGAATCGCAAAATTCCAGAGATGTTGGTCATTAATATTTAAAAGTATGAAAACTGTTCTCTTCTGCGGGATGTTTATGATGAAAGCATTTGAAAGATCAGATTCTGGTTTTTGGCTTTGTCTGTCTTTGTAAACAGTTTTGGACGCACAAAAGCCTAGAAACAGTCTAGACAACTATATGTGATCAATTATTCATGGTGTGTAACCGCTGTCTGATAGCACATCAGAGAAAATATTGTTTTTTTCTTGTTATTTCAATGAATGAATGAAGAAACGGGTAAAAAAAAGTATGGCTGGAGTGAACAAATAAATAAATAAATGAATATGTAATGAAATAAATAAGTCTGCTAACGAAACAAAAAGGCCAACCACTAAACATCATAGATAGATAGATAGATAGATAGATAGATAGATAGATAGATAGATAGATAGATAGATAGATAGATAGATAGATAGATAGATAGATAGATAGATAGATAGACAGACAGACAGACAGACAGACAGACGGACAGATGGACAGACGGACAGATAGATAGATAGATAGATAGTCAGATAGATTATAACATATAGTTAGTTGTCTGCATGTATGGCTTACTGACTTTACCAACTTCAGGCAAACCTATTGATCTTACGGCCTGTAAACCTTATAATAATAATGGATTACATTTATATCGCACAACAACCAGTGTGCTTCACAGAGAAGGGGGAAACTCACTTCAAACACCACCAATGTGTAGCACCACCTAGGTGATGCACGGCAGCCATTTTGCACCAGAACATCACCACACATCAGCTTGAGATGGAGTGGTAGGAATCATTGAGCCAATTACATGGGGGGATGATTAGGTGGCCAGATGGAGAGAGCCGGATTGGGAACTTTGCCAGGACACCAGGGAAACCCCTACTCTTTGTGATAAGTGCCATGGGATCTATAATAATAATAATAATGATAATAATAATAATAATAATGCATTTTATTTGTGGGCTCCTTTCAAAACACTCAAGGACACCTTACAGAACACAGTTAGAAAAAAAAAAGCACTGTATCAGACAGCGTGAAATCAAAACAAAGCAGGGTAGACAATAAAAAGTTAATGCCACAGATAAGTATAAAATCAACATCTGCACAAAACTCAGTGAAGTGTGGATCAGGCTGAATATGCCAGTTTGAAAAGGTATGTTTTGAGATGGGATTTGAAGTTTGAAAGAGAGTTTCTTGTGGGAGAGCGTTCCATAGGCGGGGGGCAGAACGACTGAAGGCTCTAGTCCCCATGGTAGTCAAGCGGGCTAATGGTGTAGTGAGTTGGAGAGCAGAAGAGGATCTGAGAGTGCGGGAGGGTGTGCGGATATGAAGGAGTTTAGAAAGATAGGAAGGAGCTAAGTTATTAAGGGCCTTAAAGGTGAGGAGCAGGATCTTGAAGTCAATACGGTATAAAACAGGAAGCCAGTGGAGTTGCTGAAGAACAGGAGTGATATGATCGATGGAAGGAGTTCTGGTAATGACACAGGCAGCTGAATTCTGGACCAATTGAAGCTTATGAAGACACTTGAGGGGAAGACCAAAGAGGATAGAATTGCAGTAGTCAATATGGGATGTAACCAGGGTGTGAGTGAGTATGGCTGTGCTTTTAGGTGTAAGTGACGGCCGAAGATTATTAATATTGCATAGGTGGAAGTATGCAGACTGAGTAACATTGTTGATGTGGGCTTCAAAAGATAATGTGCTGTCCAGGATGACACCCAGACTCTTAACCTGAGGTGATGGGGGAACTATAGAATTGTCAATAGTAAGAAAAAAACTCAGTTTTGGCCAAAGTAGATTTAGTGCCAACTAAAAGGACCTCAGTTTTATCACTATTAAGTTTGAGGAAGTGGCAACCAGGATTTAATTTCTAGTAAGCAGTCAGAAAGGGATGTGGGCGGAAGAGTGGGGGTAGGGTTGGTGGATAGATAAAGCTGGGTGTCATCCACGTGTCAGTGAAATTGAATGCCAAATTTCCTGAAAATGTGGCCAAGAGGTAGGTAAATAAAAAATAGGAGGGGTCCCAATACAGAGCCCTGGGGAACGCTGGTAGTCACAGGAAAGGACTGAGATCTCAAATTTTTAAGTTGGACAACTGAATGCGGCCAGAGAGATATGATCTATACCAGTCAAGGGGGGTGCCACAGGGAGTTAACCCTAACCACCGTGAGTCGGGACCTCGGTTTAACATCTTATCTGAATGACGGCATCTGCTACAGCGCAGTGTCCCCATCACTGTACTGGGGCATTGGGATTTTTTTTGTTTTGTTGGTATATTAGGACCCGAGGGAAGACTACCCCCTACTGGCCCACTATCACCACTTCCAGCAGCAACTCAGTTTTCCCGGGGTTCTCCCATCCAAGTACTAGCCAAGCCCATACCTGCTTAGCTTTCATCATTTGGCAGAGCCAGGGTACATGTTGGTATGGCTGCCGGCCTATACTACTTCTACTACTTTATGTGTGTCCTTTATATAACGTCAGCCTTGTAAAAAAATATAGACTAGTACGTAGAAAACTCACAAGCCATCCGGTCCTTGTATAACCAAAGTGAGAGCTGTGTGCGCATTGTCGGCACAAAGTCAAACATGTTTTTGGTGGGCGTCAGACTCCGCCAAGGATGTTCCTTGTCTCTGATTCTGTTTGTGATATTTATGATCTCAAGGTGCAGCCAAGGTGAGGAGTGTGTCCATTTTGGGAACCTCCGAATTGCATCTCTGCTCTTCGCAGATGATGTGGTTTTGTTGGCTTCATCAGAACGCGACCTCCAGCGCGCACTGGGGCGGTTTGTAGCTGAGTGTGAAATGGCCGGGATGAGAGTCCGCACTTCCAAGTCTGAGGCCATGGTTCTCTACCGGAAAATAGTGGATTGCTCCCTCCAGGTTGGGGTTGAGTTGTTGCCTCAAGTGAAGGAGTTCAGGTATCTTGGGGTCTTGTTCACAAGTGAGGGTAGGATGGAGCGGGCGATTGACAGGTGGAATCGTACAGCATCAACAGCAATACAGACGTTGTACTGGACCGTTGTGGTGAAGAGGGAGCTGAGCCAGAAGGCAAAGCTCTCAATTTACCAGTCAGTTTTTGTTCCAGCCCTCACCTATGGTCATGAGCTTTGGGTAGTGTTCGAAAGGGTGAGATCGCGGACACAAGTGGCTGAAATGAGTTTCCTCCGTAGTGTGTCTGGGCTCAGCCTTAGAGATAGGGTGAGGAGCTCAGACATCCAGAGGGAGCTCGGAGTAGAGCCGCTGCTCCTTCGCATCGAAAGGGGCCAGTTGAGGTGGTTCGGGCATCTGATAGGATTCCTCCTAGGCGAGGTTTTCCGGGCACATCCAACTGGGAGGAGACCCTGGGGTAGATCCAGAACTCGCTGGATGGACTACATGTCCAATCTGGCCTGGGAACGTCTTGGGATCCCCCAGGAGGAGCTGGAGGGCCTTGCTGGGGAGAGGGACTTCTGGAGTGCCCTATTTAGCTTGCTGCCACCACGACCCGACGCCGGAGAAGCGGCTGATGTGTTGAGATGAGATGAGATGTAGAAAACTTACCAAAAGCTAGGAAGAAGAAGTAAGTTGTTTTGGTATTTATGTATTTATTTATTTTTTACCCTCAGTGCTGACAGAGGAGAGTTTTGCAAGCAACTTCTACATCTACACTCAGTGATGGTGTAATAGTTGGACTGAATTTCACAGTGGGTACTTCTAAAGTGTTGTACTGTTTTTCACTGTGAGGGAAAAGAGAGTTTTAGTATCCCCTGTACAGTACACTCTTACAGAAATATTCTGAAGATATCATCACTTTGAAACCCCCGGCTACATATACTACATTGCTTGTGCACAGGAAAGCACCGATGGAGGAGTCCCACTTTCCTTAATGCCCCCCCCCCAGTGGAAGGGTCAAGCGATGAAGTGAGACATAAATATCAACAGACAGTAAGACAGGAAAAAACAGGTACATGAGGGGAGAGAGAGAGAGAGAGAAAGAGAGAGATTAATCCATCAGAGCTATTCATCATTCAGTAGTGATTGGTCTGTAATTGGACCAATTAGGAAGGACCGGTCCCGACTGCCCGATAGCATCTGTCTGCTAATGGACCACTCCCAACCAATCACGGGCTTTCATGTTAAGACTGGGAATCTCAGGATCTCACCGTCTATTTGGGAATGGAGGGTCTTCCTGTGTGTGTGTGTGTGTGTGTGTGTGTGTGTGTGTGTGTGTGTGTGTGTGTGTGTGTGTGTGTGTGTGTGTGTGTGTGTGTGTGTGTTGTGTTGTGTTGCTTAATGTGGATTAAAGGTTTACCGAGACTCGCTCTTGAAATATAAATGACTTAAAAAGGGTATACCACTCTGACACACACACACACACACACACACACACACACACACACACACACAAGACATACATACACACACACAGACGCGTGAGCACAGACACACACACACATAGTGTCAGAGAGAGCGGGGTGGAACATGTAATTACAAAAGAAGAAGCAGAGGAGGTGTTTAGTTTTGCTGTGTTCTGGTTACACACATTGTGCACCTCGCAGCTCCGTGTGTGTAACCAGTCTGCCGGTGCTTCCATTAGGGATGCAGGAGCAGGAGCAGCGTAGACTTTCACTTAATTGTGTTTTTAACCTACTTGGTTAAAATTAGCTGTGTGGTTTCAGCTTATTTGCAGCGTCTCATTCCAGAGAGAGTAGGAGAGATAGGTAGCTAGGTATATAAAGAGACAGAGGGAGAGAGAGGCAGAGAGAGAGCGGAGAGGGAGAGAGTGGGAGAGAGTGAGCAGAGAGGGAGAGAGAGAGAGAGAGAGCAGGGGGGTGGAAAGAGAGAGAGGGAGAGAGATTGTGTGTGTGTGTGAGAGGGGAGGGTGGGAGATAAGAGGGACAGAGAGGGGGAGAGAGAGAGGCGGCGGGGTGGGAGGAGAGAAGGAGAGAGAGAGGGTGGGTGGGAGAGAGAGAGAGAGAGAGAGGAGGAGGAGGAGAGCCAGCAGCAGGAGTATTGTACGGGTCCATGCTGTGTGTTCATCAAGCGGTACATGAAGCAGTGTATAAAGTGGTATATAAGGTGGTATATCTACTACTACTACTACTACTACTTTCGGCTGCTCCCGTTAGGGGGCGCCACAGCGGATCATCCGTTTCCATTTCTTCCTGTCTTCTGCGTCTTCCTCTGTCACACCAGCCACCTGCATGTCCTCCCTCACCACATCCATAAACCTCCTCTTTGGCCTTCCTCTTCTCCTCTTCCCTGGCAGCTCCATATTCAGCATCCTTCTCCCAGTATACCCAGCATCTCTCCTCCACACATGTCCAAACCATCTCCATCTTGTCTCTCTTGCTTTGTCTCCAAACCGTCCAACCTGAGCGGTTCCTCTAATATAATCGTTCCTAATCCTGTCCTTCTTCGTTACTCCCAGTGAAAATCTCATCATCTTCAACTCTGCCACCTCCAGCTCCACCTCCTGTCTTTTCATCAGTGCCACTGTCTCCAAACCATACAACATAGCAAAGATTTTACGCCGGATGCCCTTCCTGACGCAACCCTCCCCATTTGTCCGGGCTTGGGAACGGCACTAAGGATGCACTGGCTTGTGCATCCTCAGTGGCTGGGTTGTGGTATATAAAGTGGTATATGAGGTGGTATATAAAGTTGTATATAAGGTGGTATATAAAGTGGTATATAAAGTGGTACATAAAGTGGTATATAAAGTGGTATATAAGGTGGTATATAAAGTGGTATATAAAGTTGTATATAAAGTGGTATATAAAGTGGTACATAAAGTGGTATATAAGGTGGTATATAAAGTGGTATATAAGGTGGTACATAAAGTGGTATATAAGGTGGTATATAAAGTTGTATATAAGGTGGTATATGAGGTGGTATATAAAGTGGTATATAAAGTGGTATATAATGTGGTATATAAGGTGGTAGATAAAGTGGTATATAAAGTGGTATATAAGGTGGTATATAAGGTGGTAGATAAAGTGGTATATAAGGTGGTATATAAGGTGGTAGATAAAGTGGTATATAAGGTGGTATATAAGGTGGTATATAAAGTGGTATATAAGGTGGTATATAAGGTGGTATATAAAGTGGTATATAAGGTGGTATATAAGGTGGTATATAAAGTGGTATATAAGGTGGTATATAAGGTGGTAGATAAAGTGGTATATAAGGTGGTATATAAGATGGTATATAAAGTGGTATATAAGTTATATATCAAGTGGTATATAAAGTGGTATATAAAGTGGTATATAAGGTGGTATATAAGGTGGTAGATAAAGTGGTTTATAAGGTGGTATATAAGTTGTATATCAAGTGGTTTATAAGGTGGTATATAAGTTGTATATCAAGTGGTTTATAAGGTGGTATATAAGGTGGTATATAAGGTGGTATATAAAGTGGTACATAAAGTGGTATATAAGGTGGTATATAAGGTGGTATATAAGGTGGTATATAAAGTGGTACATAAAGTGGTATATAAAGTGGTACATAAAGTGGTATATAAGGTGGTAGATAAAGTGGTATATAAGGTGGTATATAAAGTGGTTTATAAGGTGGTATATAAGTTGTATATCAAGTGGTATATAAGGTGGTATATAAGTTGTATATCAAGTGGTTTATAAGGTGGTATATAAGGTGGTATATAAAGTGGTACATAAAGTGGTATATAAGGTGGTATATAAGGTGGTATATAAGGTGGTATATAAAGTGGTACATAAAGTGGTATATAAAGTGGTACATAAAGTGGTATATAAGGTGGTATATAAGGTGGTATATAAGGTGGTATATAAAGTGGTATATAAAGTGGTACATAAAGTGGTATATAAAGTGGTATATAAAGTGGTATATAAGGTGGTATATAAGGTGGTATATAAAGTGGTATATAAGGTGGTATATAAAGTGGTATATAAGGTGGTATATAAGGTGGTAGATAAAGTGGTATATAAGGTGGTATATAAAGTGGTATATAAGGTGGTATATAAGGTGGTATATAAGGTGGTATATAAGGTCGTCCAGGTCTGGGCTGATGTGGGGTGCCTCTTATAGCAGCTGGTAAAGTGGGGTGGGTTCATTATTCATATGAAGGGTCTCCACTGAGCCGCGCGTCGGCTGTATTCCAGCCTGTCTCTCCTCTGTTGCGGGACACCCTTCGACCTTTGACCTCTCTGTGCACTGAAGTCCTGGTTGAATGAGAACGACTTCATGTACAGAGAGAACAGTCAGAGGAAAACACACATGATGAAGAACTAGAGGAGGAGGATTTCATCTGGACACACACTGCTGACACACGTTGACTAGAAGCTCACAGGACTGAGGAAGACTGGGGAACAATGTCTGCACTGAGGAAGATGACAGGCAGACACTTGGCAAGTCAGTTGGTTTTCACTTTGTTCTGCACTCTGTGTGTGTATGTGTGTGTGTGTGTGTGTGTGTGTGTGTGTGTGTTGTTTTTCAGAAGACAAAGTGCTGATTGAAAGTGTTACAGCTAACTCAGCATCAGCATGCCAGTAGTTACTGGACACACACACACACACACACACACCCCCCCCCACACACACACACACACACACACACACACACACACAGCAGTGTGCCACTCAGTGGATCAGTAGATGATGTTTGAGTGTCAGTACACTCAGTTAGATCAGGCTAATCACACTCATCCTGGTGGAAAACACACTCTACACATAGTCTCTCTCTCTCTCTCTCTCTCTCTCTCTCTCTCTCTCTCTCTCTCTCTTGCTCCATCGCTCTTTCTTTCTCCCTTTCTCTCTTTCTCCTCTCATTCGTGTAGTCAGCACCAGACGTTGTGTTGGGTTCAGCCTCTCCTGTCTGTCCTGACTGCTGTCCTCTCTACTAACCTCTGTCTTCTCTTATCATGTCTCCCTCTTTATGTCCTCTCTGCCTGTCTCTCCTCCTCTCTCCCTCTACACTCTCCCTCTTCACTCCCCTTCACTCTCCCTCTTCACTCTCCCTCTTCACTCCCCTTCACTCTCCCTCATCACTCTCCCTCATCACTCTCCCTCATCACTCTCCCTCATCACTCTCCCTCATCACTCTCCCTCTTCACTCTCCCTCATCACTCTCCCTCTTCACTCTCCCTCTACACTCTCCTCCTTCACTCCCCTTCACTCTCCCTCATCACTCTCCCTCATCACTCTCCCTCATCACTCTCCCTCATCACTCTCCCTCATCACTCTCCCTCATCACTCTCCCTCTTCACTCTCCCTCATCACTCTCCTTCATCACTCTCCCTCTTCACTCTCCCTCATCACTCTCCCTCATCACTCTCCCTCATCACTCTCCCTCATCACTCTCCCTCATCACTCTCCCTCTTCACTCTCCTTCACTCTCCCTCATCACTCTCCCTCATCACTCTCCCTCATCACTCTCCCTCATCACTCTCCCTCTTCACTCTCCCTCTTCATTCTTCTGCATCACTCTCCTTCTTCACTCTCCCTCTTCACTCTCCCTCTTCATTCTTCTGCATCACTCTCCCTCATCACTCTCCCTCTTCACGCTCCTTCACTCTCCCCCTTCAAGCTCCCTCTTAACTCTCCCCTCCACTCTCCCGCTTCACTCTCCCTCTATGTTGTGTGTGTATTGATCCCCTCCCTCTCTTTACACACACACACACACACACACACACACATAATCTTTGCACCTGTAACCATAACAGACAGACCTTGTGTGTCAGTGTTTAATTGTGTGTGTCTGTGTGTGTGTGTGTGTGTGTGTGTGTGTGTGTGTGTGTGTGTGGTGTCAGTTCCCATGAGTAACATGTAACTATCGTAAGGCCCTGATTAACGCTCCACCGCCCTGCATAATTGTGTGCATGTGCTTGAGTCCGGTTATGAACATATACATGTGTGTGTGTGTGTCTGTCTGTGTGTGTGTGTGTGTAAATCTATGAATCTTTATGTATTTATAATCTCTTGCATCAGAGAAACAGGTCATTGGGAACACATGTTATCATGACGGTGTGCGACTAGACAGCACAGGACGGTGGCTTTGCTGCAGGGTGTGCTGGTCCGGCGAGCACATGATGACAATCAGCCCAGTGTCCATGTGGACAACACAACACCAACACCTTGGGACATTGTCACACACCACACCTGATAAGTACACACATTACCTGCCTGCACGCTACACATTACACCACCCGTTCCCCGAGTTCTGTCGTGTCAGGGCGCCTGGGTACCGTGGTGGTCTACTCCGCTGCCTGCCAACATGGGGATCGTCGGTTCAAATCCCAGGTAGCATCCTGATGTGGCCCACTTCAGGCAACGATGCGGCACTGATGGCCTCCTTCTGGCCCTGACAAAATGGACTTGAGCCTGAAGTGGCCCACATGTATAACAGCAAATATGGCCCAAATATGCCAAATCAAATGTGGCCTTTTTGGCAAAGAGGCGGTGCTCTGGGCAACATGTGGTCTGGATGTGACCCTGAAGTGGCAAATATGGGCCACAAATATGGACCGCAAATATGGGCCACAAATATGGGCCACAAATATGGGCCACCTTTGACAAATATGTGGCACATGCAGCATTGCTATGGCTTGGTTCTGGACCGGATCTGCCAAACAGGAGCGGACCGCCCAAGTGGCATCATTCCATGCGGTATGTGGGCCGGATGAAAGTGTTGGGTGTGGGCCGGGTCCGGGCCACAGCCATTTTGCTATCTGGGGTCCCCGTGTTACCTCTGGCTTGGGCGGGCGTCCCTACAGACACAATTCGCCGTCTCTACAAGTGGGAAGCTGGATGTGGGGATGTGTCCTGGTCGCTGCAGTAGCGCCTCCTCTGGTCAGTCGTGGTGCCTGATCGGTGGGGAAGCGGTAACTGGGGGGAATAGCGTGATCCTCCCGCGCACTACGTCCCCCCTGGTGAAACTCCTCACTGTCGGGTGAAAAGCAGCGGCTGGTGACTCCACATGTATGGGAGGAGGCATGTGGTAGTCTGCAGCCCTCCTCGGATCAGGAGAGGGGGAGGAGCGGAGACCGGGACGGCTCGGAAGAGTGGGGTCATTGGGCAAAAACAAATCAATTGGGGAGAAAAAGGGGGAAATCAGAAAGACCTGTGGAGAGAGGTTTTGCCCCGGTACCCTCTGAACGTTTTCTGCACTATAAAGCCTGCATGGGTAGGCCTGCTTGTAGGTACTCAGCCAGTCATGATACAGCACTTCATTATGTCAGGTGTGCAGGCTAATGAGGTGTTAATCGGTAGAGGTAGTAGGAGCAGGCCTACATACGCGGGGTTAGAAGGAACATCTGCAGGACAGGGAAGCCTTGAGGGCTGGTTTGGAAAACACCGCTCCATGTCCTAGACTCGGCTCCTCGTGTCCTCTTCGGTTTTATCGGGACCTTGAATCCAAACCGCTTATCCGACTTCAGGTCGCGCGATGCTGGAGCCTATCCCAGCAGCCATTGGGCGACAGGTGGGGGGGAGACACCCCGGAACGCCCCTAATTCCGGTTGGACAGCAACCAATCAGATGAGGAAACATTCAAACTGTAAGAACCAATGGGGTAGGTACTTATGATGCACAGCAACCAATGGCGGGGTATAAAACATTACAACCAGTGGGACTGGGGCTTGTTTTGAAAAGCATTTAGGGATCAGGGCGCTGATGAAATTGTGTGCATTAAAAATATAACAAGGTACTTTCTGTGAGTTATATAGTGGGGAGGTGTTGGGGCACAGTTGGAAGGACAGGCAGTTAGAATATAAAAAATAGAAATAAAAAAACCCCTCTAATAAATGTCATATGTATTTCATCTCATGGGGAGGGGGGATAATAAAGATGTTTACTTATAGTTACAGAGGAGACATTTTTTGGGGGTGTCTACAGCTGGTGGCCAATTCGTTTCTATTATCAAGGTGGACATCAAAACAAGTTTTAATGCATCTGCTACGCATTAAAACTTGTTTTCCTGCGTCTGTGTTGATATTCCGCTCCTCATTAGCTGCGCACTTATAACACCATCGATGGTTTCGGGGGAAAAAACACTATATATATATATATATATATATATATATATATATATATCTATATCTATATATATATCTATACATATAGATATATAACTATATATATATCTATATATATATATCTATATTTATATATATATTTATATAGATATATATTTATATATATATATATATCTATATATATAGATATATATATATATAGATATATATATATATATATATATACATATATATATATACACACACACACATATAAAGTAAGGCACAGTTGACTCTCATTCATGAGAATGTGTTTTTCCGGCGCCATGCCTGCTACTGTGTTCTTTTTAATGATCAATAATCAATTAAGATTTCAATGTTGTTCCTTTTTTTTCCATAAACAGCTCAGTAGGACACATGGTCCAGGGTTTGCTGACCATGCTACGTGAAGATAAATGCACGCCGTGTGTGTGTGTGTGTGTGTGTGTGTGTCCATGTAAATTTATCTCCACCTCCCCTTGACAAATTGGTGTGGCAACGTTGCAGGAAATAGAAAACTTGAAAAAACGGCATCCTAACGGTTGATATATCTGCGCTTAGCATCGCTTGGGAGCTGACGTGGAGCTAACAATCGATGCAGACCGAACCGCCGCCTGCACGTGAAAACAAATCTATCGCTAACTTTGCAAAATAACCTTTTTTTGTTTTCTGTGTGTGCCGTTGGAAAAACAGAACGGTTTCATTTGCAGCTGAATGAAATATGTCCTCTCTCGGACCATCTCGAAGATAGATGTTCTGCACCCGGGGCCGTTGTGTTTATTTTGCCCTATTAAATCCGGGGAATGGTCTCCAGTACCGTTAAAACCACCGAGGCCCCAATACTTCTCAATTCCTGCTGATAGACGGCTCAGTGAGACAACGCTGCCGGTCCGCATTAGTACAGATTTGGCAAAAGTCACCTCGCGATGTAGCTTTGTTCCAGGACACGGGAACTGAACCACCTGGGGCCCTGAAAGGGGTCCCACACCCCTCAATGGCACATCACATCTGAATATACACATTTAATTCATGTACTGTGGGGGTGAATGTCTCGTATTGCTGAAGCAGGACTGATGGCGGGTGGCGGACAGCAACACGTCTGAAATAACAGTAGTGATGTAAAACTACATTTCCAGTTACATCAGTGGGGCTTTGACTGGATAGTGAGTCCTGTCAGTCACGAAATGTAATCTACGAAGTCGTGCTGGGGGGACACGATGTCACTGAAGTGTTCTTGTCCGGCACCACCAGGTTGCATCCGATGCAGCCCTGTGGGCCACGTTTTGTGGCGCGAGTCACGTTATCAAGATGCTGGCTCTGGCTGCTCTGGCCTCCCGGGAGAGAGTGCTGGTCACTTACATACACTCACCGGCCACTTTATTAGGCACACCTGTCCAACTGCTCGTTAACGCAAATTTCTAATCAGCCCATCACATGGCAGCAACTCAATGCATTTAGGCATGTAGACATGGTCAAGACGATCTGCTGCAGTTCAAACCGAGCATCAGAATGGGGAAGAAAGGTGATTTAAGTGACTTCGAACGTGGCATGGTTGTTGGTGCCAGACGGGCTGGTCTGAGTATTTCAGAAACTGCTGATCTACTGGGATTTTCACGCACAACCATCTCTAGGGTTTACAGAGAATGGTCCGAAAAAGAGAAAATATCCAGTGAGCGGCAGTTCTGTGGGCGAAAATGCCTTGTTGATGCCAGAGGTCAGAGGAGAATGGCCAGACTGGTTCGAGCTGATGGAAAGGCAACAGTAACTCAAATAACCACTCATTACAACCGAGGTATGCAGAAGAGCATCTGAACGCACAACACGTCGAACCTTGAGGCAGATGGGCTACAGCAGCAGAAGACCACACCGGGTGCCACTCCTGTCAGCTAAGAACAGGAAACTGAGGCTACAATTCGCACAGGCTCACCAAAATTGGACAATAGAAGATTGGAAAAACGTTGCCTGGTCTGATGAGTCTCGATTTCTGCTGCGACATTCGGATGGTAGGGTCAGAATTTGGCATCAACAACATGAAAGCATAGAGCACCTTTGGGATGTGGTGGACCGGGAGATTCGCATCATGGATGTGCAGCCGACAAATCTGCAGCAACTGCGTGATGCTATCATGTCAATATGGACCAAACTCTCTGAGGAATGTTTCCAGTACCTTGTTGAATCTGTGCCACGAAGGATTAAGGCAGTTCTGAAGGCAAAAGGGGTCCAACCCGGTACTAGCAAGGTGTACCTTATAAAGTGGCCAGTGAGTGTATATTTGAAAACACAAAAACTACGGCGGTTAGGGTTAGGGTAGTTTTGGGGTTTTTAGGGTAGTTTTTGTGGCCAAGCACAGGACTCATTTTGGGCGGCGCGGTGGCCCAGCGGTTAGTGCTGTTGCCTCACAGCAAGAAGGTCCTGGGTTCGAACCCCGCGGTTGTCCAACCTCAGGGGTCGTCCTCTGTGTGGAGTTTGCATGTTCTCCCCGTGTCTGCGGTGGGTTTTCTCCAGGTGTTTCCCCCACCATCAAAAAGACATGCATGTTAGAGTTAATACTCCTGCCTGTGCTCCTGACCGGGGCGTGGCAAGACCTGGAGTTGGTCCCCAGGTGCTGCAGCTGCCCCCTGCTGCTAGCTACACGGCTAGCATGGGTTACATGCAGAGGGTACAGTTCATTTGTATGTATGTACAACATGACTAACAAAGAGTATTCTATTGTGTTCTTTACGATGCGAGGTAGAAATGAAGGCCCCGTCCTAGATGTTTTCTTCAGCAGTGGACCACGTGTGTTTTGATGCAACCTCTACCACCAACAAGCCGCCGCAGAAGACAAAATTTTAAAAAATCCTTGATTCATTTTCATCACGCCTCGTGGTGAGCGTCACTTCCGGTTACGTGAGTAAAGGATCGTGTGTTGTTCGCCGGTATTGCGACACTACTGCCCTGTAACAGTGGAATTCAGTGATGTGACGAAGTGCCGGATGGTCCAATGTGTTGTGTACACGTTCCAGATCTGAATAAATTACTGAAAGATGACACGATGTCACTTTATGGCTACTGTACCACTTTATGGGTGTTATATGGGAATAGATATGTGGCAAGAGGCTCAGGTCTGTAGAAGCAGAACCTCACACCACGAGAGGAGCTTCTTCCCTACAGCAGTGGGCCGTTCTAACAAGCCCCCAGACACCCACAGATCCTGACACTGCTGCCCCCCCTCACCCCGTTTTATCTTATCTGTGTTCCCTCTGGATGTGGACACCCTGCATAAAACCTGCACTACCCTGTAAGCAACTCTTATTCTGTAAATTATGGACACAACATCCATAATGATGTCCCTCACCTTATACACAACATCCATAATGATGTCCCTCACCTTATACACAACATCCATAATGATGTCCCTCACCTTATACACAACATCCATAATGATGTCCCTCACCTTATACACAACATCCATAATGATGTCCCTCACTTTATACACAACGTCCATAATGATGTCCCTCACCTTATACACAACATTCATAATGATGTCCCTCACCTTATACACAACATTCATAATGATGTCCCTCACATTATATACAACATCCATAATGATGTCCCTGACGTTACATAGAACATCCATAATGATGTCCCTCACCTTATACACAACTTCCATAATGATGTCCCTCACCTTATACACAACTTCCATAATGATGTCCCTCACATTATATAAAACATCCATAATGATGTCCCTCACATTATACACAACATCCATAATGATATCCCTCACATTATATAAAACATCCATAATGATGTCCCTCACCTTATACACAACTTCCATAATAATGTCCCTCACCTTATGCACAACATCCATAATGATGTCCCTCACCTTATACACGACATCCATAATTATGTCCCTGACGTTACATAGAACATCCATAATGATGTCCCTCACCTTATACACAGCATCCATAATGATGTCCCTCACCTTATACACAGCATCCATAATGATGTCCTTCACCTTATACACAGCATCCATAATGATGTCCCTCACCTTATACACAGCATCCATAATGATGTCCCTCACCTTATACACAGCATCCATAATGATGTCCCTCACATTATACACAGCATCCATAATGATGTCCCTCACCTTATGCACAACATCCATAATGATGTCCCTTACCTTATACACAGCATCCATAATGATGTCCCTCACCTTATACACAGCATCCATAATGATGTCCCTCACCTTATGCACAACATCCATAATGATGTCCCTTACCTTATACACAGCATCCATAATGATGTCCCTCACCTTATGCACAACATCCATATTGATGTCCCTCACCTTATACACAACCTCCATAATGATGTCCCTCACCTTATACACAACTTCCATAATGATGTCCCTCACCTTATACACAGCATCCATCATGATGTCCCTCACCTTATACACAGCATCCATAATGATGTCCCTCACCTTATACACAGCATCCATAATGATGTCCCTCACCTTATGCACAGCATCCATAATGATGTCCCTCACCTTATACACAACATCCATGGTGTTGTGAGTGTGGTATTCATTACTGCCTACCAGTGGGTTAAGGTTACATGCCAGAACCTTAGAGATGTTGTAGGTCACTGAGTTAATCATACTAACAAGACGCCATACTGTTGTTATGGAGAATTTGCTGCTTGTGTGCAGCAGCTGGAAGCATTGTGGCACACAACAAAAGACGCCATTCCTTCATACATGACGACGCAAAATACAGGCATGCAAATACACACAAAAACAAGTGCACACATTCTCTCTCTCTCTTCCTCGCGCTCTTCCTCTCTCTCGCGCTCTTCCTCTCTCTCCCTCTTTCTCTCCCTCTCTCCCTCTGTTACACACACAAATATGTAGTAACAGCTTAACAAATGTAAACAACAGTAGAACTCTTTCCTTACGTCTCTCTTTTTATTCGCTCTCATATACATATACAAACAAAGATCTACACACATGCACACAGACACACACACACGCTAGATTAGAAACACCTTCAGAGTTGGTTTGAGTGATGAAATAGCCATGCTCGATACTTCATCAATATGTGTGTGTGTGTGTGTGTGTGTGTGTGTGTGTGTGTGTGTGTGTGTGTGTGTGTGTGTGTGTAAATAGTAGAGGTGCGTTGACAAATATGGTGTGTTATGGATGTGACAGCGTAGACCTCATGTTATCTTGCAAAGGAAATATGCACATGCAAAGTGCATGGGGGAAGACGACGCTGGCAGTGGTGGTGGTGGTGTGTGTGTGTGTGTGTGTGTGTGTCTGTGTGTGTGTCTGTGTGTGTGTGTTGTTCATGGAGAGAGACTCAGACAAAGAGCCTCTGTATAGACTGGAGCTGATGGTTACCACAGAAATGACAGACACTGTAACACACACACACACACACACACACACACACACACACATATATATATATATATATATATATATATGTGTGTGTGTGTGTGTTACAGTATAAAGGTTTGATATGTGTGTTTCCTCGCTTTCTGTCACAAACTTTCTTTTTTGCTGTTTTGCGTTCATCCGTCTGTTGTTTGTCTCTGTCACTCTCTCTGCCCTGCTAGTTCTCCAGCTGCCTTTAATTGTGTGTGTGTGTGTGTGTTTGTGTGTGTGTGTGTGTGTGTGTGTGTCCGTGTGTGTGGATGGCAGGGGAATGTGTATTGAAATACCCCCAACATAAATAAAACTGTCATCCAAAGTGCTGATCCTTCTTTCTATCTATCTATCTATCTATCTATCTATCTATCTATCTATCTATCTATCTATCTATCTATCTATCTATCTATCTATCTATCTATCTATCTATCTATCTATCTATCTATCTATCTATCTATCTATCTATCTATCTATCTATCTATCTATCATTAATTCATCCATCTATCCATCTATCGATCTGTCCATCTGTCTGTCTCCATCAGCCTATTGTTTGTTCTCCTCTTTCTCCCTGTCTTCACATCTTCCCTCATTGCTTTTTCTCTTTTCTTGATAGTCACGTCTCATCACATGGGGGTCAAAAGGTTACGGATGGAAAGGTCCTAAATTTGACCCCTGATTGTTCCTGAAGACTCATGTCTACAATACAATACAATACAATACAATACAATACAATACAATACAATACAATACACTGTACACAGTCGCTATATCAGACACAAAACAGATACACTATAACAGACACTATTACAGACACTATAACAGATACAGTATTATAGACAGTATTAAAGACACTATAACAGATACAGTATAACAGACACTATAACAGATACAGTATAACAGACACTTTAGCAGATACAATGTAACAGATGCTATAACAGATACAGTATAACCCACACTAAAATATATACAAACAGACACTATAACAGATACAATATAACAGACACTATAACGCTATTACAGACACTAACAGACACTATAAAAGATACAATATAATGGACACTAACAGACACTATTACAGACTCTATAACATACGCTATAACAGATACAATATCTCAACGAGTATATTAGAGGGACAGCTCAGGTTGGACGGTTTGGCGACAAAGCAAGAGAGGCAAGATTGAGATGGTTTGGACATGTGTGGAGGAGAGATGCTGGATATATTGGGAGAAGGATGGTGAAAATGGAGCTGCCAGGGAAGAGGAAAAGAGGAAGTCCAAAGAGGAGGTTTATGAATGTGGTGAGGGAGGACATGCAGGTGGCTGGTGTGACAGAGGAAGATGCAGGGGACAGGAAAAGATGGAAACGTATGATCCATTGTGGCGACCCCTAATGGGAGCAGCCAAAATTGTAGTAGATAACAGATACAATATAACAGCCACTATAACAGATACAATATAACAGACACTGTGACAGACACTATAACAGATACAATATAACAGACACTATAGGAGATATAATATAACAGACACTATAGCAGATACAACAGTAGGAGTGAGACAAGGTTGTTTACTGTCACCATGCCTTTTTAGTGTATTCCTTGAAGAGATCGTCACCAACACTATGGAGGGTTTTGAACCAACTCTCACAATCGGTGGAAGAAAAATCACCAACCTTTGCTTTGCAGATGACACTAGCTGAAATAACCAGAAGACTGGGCAAGGCGTCTAAGGACATGGGTATGTTGATCAGTACTCAAAAAAGCAAAATCATGACAACAAAAGATCACCCGAGGAAGGAGACTGGAGAGATTGAAGAGTAGAACACGGAAGTCATTGTTGGCGGCAAAAAACTTGAGGAAGTCACGTCTTTCAGATATCTCAGATCTGTGATTAACGAAGACGGAAGATCGGAAAAAGAATCGCCATTGCAACAAGTGCAAAAAAAACAAGCTCAATATGATCTGGAAAGATAAAAAACGTGGAATGACGTCAAAAATGCAACTGCTCTGCACCATCATAATAGCAACTCTTCTATATGGTGCAGAATCCTGGACCCTAACAAAAGCTTTGGAGAATAAAATACAAGCCTTTGAACTTAGAGCTATAGAAGAATGCTGCAAATCCCATACACAGCGCATGTCACCAACACTGAAGTGCTGAACAGAGTTAAGGAAGCTATTGGTCACCATGATAGTTTACTGGCAATAGTTAAAAAAAAAGGAAATTAAACTGGTTTGGGCACATTTGCCGAACGGAATGGACACTTGCAAAGGACGTCCTGCAAGACTTGGTAGAAGGGACTAGGAAGAGAGGGAGACCGAGAAAAACCTGGGTAAACAATATTGGAGAATGGCTACAGATGAGCATAGTGGAGGTGGGGAGAGCTGCGATGGATAGGGAACGGTGGAAGAGACTTTTTGAGGCATCAGCTGTGCTCCTACGACCTCCGTAGGTTATGGAACTGATGATGATAATGATAGCAGATACAATATAACAGACACTATAACAGATACAATATGACAGACACTAACAGACAATATAGCAGAGACAATATAACACACTATAACAGACACTATAGCAGATACAATGTAACAGACACTATTACAGACACTATAACAGATACAGTATAACTGACACTATAACAGATACAATATAATAGACACTATAGCAGATACAATATAACATACACTATTACAGGCATTATAATAGATACAATATAACACACACTATAACAGACACTATAACAGACAGGCGGTGTCACAGGACAATCTGGCGATTAACATGGGTGTCATTCTTTATATACAAGTCAAATGATGAGTTTGATATTTTGTCCAATGGCTTCAACCCATCTTTTTTTTTCTCAGTATATTTCTATTGTCTTTTCAGTTCATACTGAACAGCCACAAAACAATGTTAAACAAATAGAAATAAAATAAAACAAGGCAGTGAAGGAAAAAGGAAAACATACATGGACATGTTAACAAACATGCAGCTGCACAAACTGATGGCCCAAGGCTTATCTCATTGTGATGGGCAACAAAGACAGAAATAGATACCAGATAATGGATAAATGTGATTTATTCCATTTGGAGTTACATTCAGGAAGGTGGGGGTTAAAGCTTAGCTCTAATATCATCCTTAAATGGATTTCAAATTCTCTCAAAGTTATCGGAGGAGCCACACATTGTGAATCTCAATTTCTCAACTTGGAGATGGTGCGTCACCTCCCTCATCCAGACTCTTCATCCATTGAGTCCAGCTCAGTGGATGAAGAGTCTCCCAGGGGAGAAAGGGCAGTGTCCATGGTAACAAAGTGACCGTTTTTGTCTTCTTTTTTTTTTTTTTGAGTTTACTTCCTCCGGAGGGTGTCTGGGCTCAGCCTTAGAGATAGGGTGGGAGCTCGGACATTTGGAGGGAACTCGGAGTAGAGCCGCTGCTGCATCGCATCGAAAGGAGCCAGTTGAGGTGGTTCGGGCATCTGATTAGGATGCCTCCTGGGCTTCTTCCTTTGGAGATTTTCCGGGCATGGCCAACTGGGAGGAGACCCCAGGGTAGACCCAGAACTTGCTGGAGTGACTGCATGTCCAATCTGGCCTGGGAATGCCTTGTTATCCCCCAGGAGGTCATTGTTGGGGAGAGGGATGTCTGGACTGTCCGACTTAGCTTGCTGCCACTGCGACCCTACACTGAAGAAGCGGCTGATGATGAGATAAGATGAGTTTAGTTCCAGAAAGACCATCACTGTTCTTCCCTACGGCACCAAAAATTAGCTATCATAGGATCTCGCTGAATTACCATTTTGAAAAAGTCTGATTGTGTTTTGAAGGTTGAACTCCAGTAAGTGGACGGGCAGGTGAGAGTCCGAACCTGTCACAGGTGGAACCTACATTTGGGAAGATTTTATAGTTTGACTTTAGAGTAATGAAGGTGATGCAGCAGCTTGCATAGAATGAGGCCATGCCGGGCACAGGTTGATACCGTATGCACCCCTTCTAGAGCTTTTCTCCACTACCTAGCCATCAACGTCACCCCCAAATCCCCCTCCCATGCAGTCCTTAGGGTCTCCATTGATGGGTTTTGTAAATCAGACAAGAATTGATGAAAACAGTAGGAACTCAGTTGTTGTTTAGTGTTAGGCCTTGTATTAAGAGACATGTCGATCAATCTGGGAGTGACAGCAGCTTCCCGTCCTGTAGTTTGTAGCTTGGTATTGGAGCGACCGTTTGGTTTACATTTGGATTAAGGATTGTAGCTTTAATGTACAGTGGCTAGTATGAATTTATTACCATATTTTTACCTTTACAACAGAGATGTCCTCAATATGACATTTTAGATCCCTGTTTAGCTTAGAGACCAGTTATTTAGCTATATATAGTAATTTAAACTTAAAATATTTTAAGACATGATTTAGAGGAACATTTCTTTACCTGGATTTGCTATATTCCATATGTAAATGATAAGAAACCTGCTGAATTAAAGTGTCGTCATTAGTCTATTTCACTCTGAAATTGCAAATTAACACATTAACATTTTGTGACATAAAAAGTGTCACAATATTATTTTTTCTTCCAAGAGAAGATCTTGTGCTTACATCAAATAAAACATTGATTAGAATCAAATCGATATCAATATAAATCAAATCAAATATTTGATAAATTTGATAATGAAGAGAGACCATAGGGATAATAAAACATGCAGCAAAAGTCCTGGTCTGTATTCAGTCCAAAATTTTCACTTTCTCCTCCAAAATTAGGACATTAGAGCAAATCTCATTATTCACAGTCATACTATTGTGGGAAAAAAAAGGTAAATTCCAAGTCTGTCCGTCTGCTAAAGCAGGGGGAAAAAAAATACACATGCAAGCTGATGTGTAGAGAAGGTGAGCGTTGAACGCCCTCAATCTTTCAGCAGCAGGCAGGGATGTGGACCCTCCGAGGTCTCAACAGCCGGGCGGTGCAAGTACCTGCATGCCTCCCATAGCGAGAGAAAGATGAATGCAAGCCTTTGACTGGACAAAACAGGCCATGCTCAGGATTTCACAACATGTGAACCTGCCCAGCATCACAACTAGTTATTTATTTATTTATGTATCCATTTATTTATCTATTTAATTGGTTGCTTACTTACGTATTTATTTATTATGTATTATTTTTATTTATTTATATGTTTGTGTGTGTATTTATTTATTATTTATTATCTATTTATTTAGGCATTTATTTATGCGTCTGTTTATGTCAGTATTTATTTCATATTTATTTATTTTTCTGTTTATTTATCTGTTTATGTATGTATTTATTTATTTAATATTTATTTGTTTACTTATTTGTTTGTTTATTATTTACTTATCTGTCTTAATGAATTGTTTATTTATATTTATTTGTTGATATATTTATTAGTTTATTATCTATCTATGTAACCTGGGCACATTTGCTTTTGCTTTCAATGGGGAGGTGCTTCCAGTTCTTAGTCAGAACGATGACGTCATTCCCCATTTTCTGTCACAGGTTTAAAACTCATGTTTTCAGGAAGTTTTTCCCCTCAGCCCCCACCCCACCCCACCCCACCCCGACAAACTCTATGTTTTTTGTACACAGTAATTAAAGTGAATAATTCAGTGAAGGTGATAGTTTGGGTGATTAAGACCGGTGAGGATCGAGTAGTACACATTATTCAATAATGTTGCTACTTAAATTCACACTTTCTAACAAATGTGTTGTTTTGGTAGAAAATATGAATTTTCCTGTGGCACAGCAGCGTCGTTAGGCCTGGGTGTCCGAGGCTGCAGGCACTAATATTTTATGAATAACCCCGGATTAAAAAAATAGAATAATATTTATTTATTTATTTATTTTTACAAAAATAAGAATTATGAAATTATACGGGCATGCATTGAAGCTGTCGAAAATTATATGATACTGTTAATCAAAACGCAAGTACGTTTTGGGTCCTCTGTGGGTCATTAAAATAACAGGTCTGCTTCACACTACTTGGCACGTCCACATTTTGTCTGCATGAGAGAGAGCCGGGAGAGGGTGAGAAAGAGAGTGCAGGGCTTGTCATTGTTGGCATCTGGAAAGACTTGAAGGCTAGGGATATAAGATGGGTTTTTTCAGAAAGAGCAAGTATGAAGGAACCAAAGCACAGGTGAGGCTAGAGGAGGCGGGGGAAAAGTGGAGGAAGAGAGCAGCAGTTGAGTCAGCACGAGAGTGCCGCTTTCTCATCTACAAGCTCAGGTCATTGCAGAAGAGGCTTCTTAGCTAACTAGCTAGCTAGTCTCGCTCAGTGGTTCTCAGACGTTTTTGTCACAAGGCCACCATTCATGAGAATGTGTATTTACAAGACACACCTTTACATGTGATTATAGCTATCTATGTACTTGATTGATTGATTGAATGAATGAATGATTGATTGATTGATTGATTGATTGATTGATTGATTGATTGATAATCATAAATAAGACTAAATCTAGCATATGAATGCTTCGTCAATGTCAAGGCTCTTATCTTCTCTCAGGGTTTTACTCCTGCTGCTGAAAGTTAAAATAACAAGGAAGTTGAATCAGAGCTCCGATTGGGCTCATTTCGTTTATATCGATGTCATGTTGTGAAAGCGGCCTGCACACCGGACCTGGCCACAGCTGTTTGGCAGAGCACAGCGTCTCACATCTCGTATCCATTTTACCCAGGAGTAGCTCTAACCTGGTGCAGGTATTAGGTGAACGTCTGAAGATCTCAGGGCTGGTCTAAGGCTAAGCCCCCAGTGTTTCAAGATCCTAACAACGCCTCTGCTGGGACGTATCCGTGTCATCACCTGAGATGTGAATGGTTTTACTGGTTCCAACTCCGGCTTACAGAGAGGCTCCATGGACATCCTCTCAGAAACCACACGATGATGAAGCCACACAAACTGTTGTACGACAGCTTCAACGCCTAATCTTCAAAAATCTGAGTTTACATCACTCATCCCCCCCCCCTTTTTCTCCCCAGTTGTACCTTTTGCTAATTACCCCACTCTTCTGAGCCGACCCGGGTGCTGCCGATCCGGGAAGGGCTGCAGACTACCACATGTCTCCTCCGATACGTGTGAAGTCGCCGGCCGCTTCTATTCACCGGACAGCGAGGAGTTTTGCCAGGGGGGCGTAGCGCGGGGGAGGATCACGCTAGTCCCCCCCAGTCCCCCCCGCCACCATCAAACCGGCGCCCCGACCTGGATAGTCCAATTCTTAATATGCATGTAAACACATTGACGCCCCTTTCCACTACATGGTACCGGCTCAACTCGACTGGACTGGACTCGACTCGCCGTGCCGTTTTCCATTACCGTAACAGCGCCCCCCCCCCCGCATTGATTTTGGTACCCGCTCCGGTTTTTTTTGGAACCTCGACAAAGGTGGTACCAGAAAAGTGGTAACACTTACCAAAATGCCGGTACTTTCCAGTCACGGAAAACAAAAAATTGTAGTCGAGTTGAGCCGCTACCATGTAGTGGAGAAAGAACACAAGTGACCTGTGTCCTCTTTTTATTTGACCCCTACTCCTCTCTAGAATTACCCTTCCTTCTTACTTAGACCACACTGGCAGCCACTTGCCTCACCTGAGCAGACCCCTTTGTTATGGGGGGGGGCAGGTAATTATATATGACTATACACCGTCATGTTGTCTTAGCTGAGATGAAAGACACGTGCACACAACTTAAAAGTAGAATGTGCACAAGATTGTGCATAATAATAATAATAATAATAATAATAATAATAATAATAGTAATATTATTTATATAGAACCTTTCTATAACAATGTTACAAAGTGCTTCATGAAAACCCCAAAAGAAGAAGATTGTTCATGTAGTGAAGAAAGATTTTGTATAGTTCATGTCTTTAGTGTTGTGTAGTTCATGTCTTTAGTGTTGTGTAGTTCATGTCTTTAGTGTTGTGTAGTTCATGTCTTTAGTGTTGTGTAGTTCATGTCTTTAGTGTTGTGTAGTTCATGTCTTTAGTGTTGTGTAGTTCATGTCTTTAGTGTTGTGTAGCTCATGTCTTTAGTGTTGTGTAGTTCATGTCTTTAGTGTTGTGTAGTTCATGTCTTTAGTGTTGTGTAGTTCATGTCTCTAGTGTAGTATAGTTCATGTCTTTAGTGTTGTGTAGTTCATGTCTTTAGTGTTGTGTAGCTCACGTCTTTAGTGTTGTGTAGTTCATTTCTTTAGTGTAGTGTAGTTCATGTCTTTAGTGTTGTGTAGTTCATGTCTTTAGTGTAGTGTAGTTCATGTCTTTAGTGTTGTGTAGTTCATGTCTTTAGTGTTGTGTAGTTCATGTCTTTAGTGTAGTGTAGCTCATGTCTTTAGTGTAGTGTAGCTCATGTCTTTAGTGTTGTGTAGTTCATGTCTTTAGTGTTGTGTAGTTCATGTCTTTAGTGTTGTGTAGCTCATGTCTTTAGTGTTGTGTAGTTCATGTCTCTAGTGTAGTGTATCTCATGTCTTTAGTGTAGTGTAGTTCATGTCTCTAGTGTTGTGTAGTTCATGTCTCTAGTGTTGTGTAGCTCATGTCTTTAGTGTAGTGTAGCTCATGTCTTTAGTGTTGTGTAGTTCATGTCTTTAGTGTTGTGTAGTTCATGTCTCTAGTGTTGTGTAGTTCATGTCTTTAGTGTTGTGTAGTTCATGTCTTTAGTGTTGTGTAGTTCATGTCTCTAGTGTTGTGTAGTTCATGTCTTTAGTGTTGTGTAGTTCATGTCTTTAGTGTAGTGTAGTTCATATATCTAGTGTTGTGAAGTTCATGTCTTTAGTGTAGTGTAGTTCATGTCTCTAGTGTTGTGTAGTTCATGTCTTTAGTGTTTTGTAGTTCATGTCTCTAGTGTTGTGCAGCTCATGTCTTTAGTGTTGTGTAGTTCATGTCTCTAGTGTTGTGTAGTTCATGTCTTTAGTGTTGTGAAGCTCATGTCTTTAGTGTTGTGTATCTCATGTCTTTAGTGTAGTGTAGTTCATGTCTCTAATGTTGTGTAGTTCATGTCTTTAGTGTAGTGTAGTTCATGTCTTTAGTGTTGTGTAGTTCATGTCTTTAGTGTTGTGTAGTTCATGTCTTTAGTGTTGTGTAGTTCATGTCTTTAGTGTAGTGTAGCTCATGTCTTTAGTGTAGTGTATCTCATGTCTCTAGTGTTGTGTAGTTCATGTCTCTAGTGTAGTGTAGTTCATGTCTCTAGTGTAGTGTAGTTCATGTCTTTAGTGTAGTGTATCTCATGTCTCTAGTGTAGTGTAGCTCATGTCTTTAGTGTTGTGTAGCTCATGTCTTTAGTGTTGTGTAGTTCATGTCTTTAGTGTTGTGTAGTTCATGTCTTTAGTGTTGTGTAGTTCATGTCTTTAGTGTTGTGTAGCTCATGTCTTTAGTGTTGTGTAACTCATGTCTTTAGTGTAGTGTATCTCATGTCTCTAGTGTTGTGTAGTTCATGTCTTTAGTGTAGTGTAGTTAATGTCTTAGTGCAGTGTAGTTCATGTCTTTAGTGTAGTGTAGTTCATGTCTTTAGTGTTGTGTAGTTCATGTTTTTAGTGTTGTGTAGTTCATGTCTTTAGTGTTGTGTAGTTCATGTCTTTAGTGTAGTGTAGTTCATGTCTTTAGTGTTGTGTAGTTCATGTCTTTAGTGTTGTGTAGTTCATGTCTCTAGTGTTGTGTAGTTCATGTCTCTAGTGTTGTGTATCTCATGTCTCTAGTGTTGTGTAGTTCATGTCTTTAGTGTTGTGTAGCACATGTCTTTAGTGTTGTGTAGCTCATGTCTTTCGTGTTGTATAGTTCATGTCTGTAGTGTTGTGTAGTTCATGTCTTTAGTGTTGTGTAGTTCATGTCTTTAGTGTTGTGTAGTTCATGTCTTTAGTGTAGTGTAGCTCATGTCTTTAGTGTTGTGTAGTTCATGTCTCTAGTGTTGTGTAGTTCATGTCTTTAGTGTTGTGTAGTTCATGTCTTTAGTGTTGTGTAGCTCATGTCTTTAGTGTAGTGTAGTTCATGTCTCTAGTGTAGTGTAGCTCATGTCTCTAGTGTAGTGTAGCTCATGTCTCTAGTGTAGTGTAGTTCATGTCTTTAGTGTTGTGTAGCTCATGTCTCTAGTGTAGTGTAGTTCATGTCTTTAGTGTTGTGTAGCTCATGTCTTTAGTGTTGTGTAGTTCATGTCTCTAGTGTAGTGTAGCTCATGTCTCTAGTGTTGTGTAGTTCATGTCTTTAGTGTTGTGTAGCTCATGTCTTTAGTGTTGTGTAGTTCATGTCTTTAGTGTTGTGTAGTTCATGTCTCTAGTGTAGTGTAGTTCATGTCTTTAGTGTTGTGTAGTTCATGTCTCTAGTGTAGTGTATCTCATGTCTTTAGTGTTGTGTAGCTCATGTCTTTAGTGTTTTGTAGCTCATGTCTTTACTGTTGTGTAGTTCATGTCTCTAGTGTTGTGTAGTTCATGTCTTTAGTGCAGTGTAGTTTATGTCTCTAGTGTTGTGTAGCTCATGTCTTTAGTGTAGTGTAGTTCATGTCTTTAGTGTTGTATAGTTCATGTCTTTAGTGTTGTGTAGCTCATGTCTCTAGTGTTGTGTAGCTCATGTTTTCAGTGTTGTGTAGTTCATGTCTTTAGTGTTGTGTAGTTCATGTCTTTAGTGTTGTGTAGTTCATGTCTCTAGTTTTGTGTAGTTCATGTCTTTAGTTTTGTGTAGCTCATGTCTCTAGTGTTGTGTAGTTCATGTCTTTAGTGTTGTGTAGTTCATGTCTTTAGTGTAGTGTAGTTCATGTCTTTAGTGTTGTGTAGTTCATGTCTTTAGTGTTGTGTAGTTCATGTCTTTAGTGTTGTGTAGTTCATGTCTCTAGTGTAGTGTATCTCATGTCTTTAGTGTTGTGTAGCTCATGTCTTTAGTGCAGTGTAGCTCATGTCTTTAGTGTTGTGTAGTTCATGTCTCTAGTGTTGTGTAGTTCATGTCTTTAGTGTTGTGTAGTTCATGTCTTTAGTGTTGTGTAGCTCATGTCTTTAGTGTTGTGTAGTTCATGTCTTTAGTGTTGTGTAGTTCATGTCTCTAGTGTTGTGTAGCTCATGTCTTTAGTGTTGTGTAGTTCATGTCTCTAGTGTTATGTAGTTCATGTCTCTAGTGTTGTGTAGTTCATGTCTCTAGTGTTGTGTAGTTCATGTCTTTAGTGTTGTGTAGTTCATGTCTTTAGTGTTGTGTAGTTCATGTCTCTAGTGTAGTGTATCTCATGTCTCTAGTGTTGTGTAGTTCATGTCTTTAGTGTTATGTAGTTCATGTCTCTGGTGTTGTGTAGTTCATGTCTTTAGTGTAGTGTAGTTCATGTCTCTAGTTTTGTGTAGCTCATGTCTCTAGTGTTGTGTAGTTCATGTCTTTAGTGTTATGTAGTTCATGTCTGTAGTGTTGTGTAGTTCATGTCTCTAGTGTTGTGTAGTTCATGTCTCTAGTGTTGTGTAGTTCATGTCTCTAGTGTTGTGTAGCTCATGTCTCTAGTGTTGTGTAGTTCATGTCTCTAGTGTTATGTAGTTCATGTCTCTAGTGTTGTGTAGTTCATGTCTCTAGTGTTGTGTAGTTCATGTCTCTAGTGTTGTGTAGCTCATGTCTCTAGTGTTGTGTAGTTCATGTCTCTAGTGTTGTGTAGTTCATGTCTTTAGTGTTGTGTAGTTCATGTCTCTAGTGTTGTGTAGTTCATGTCTTTAGTGTTGTGTAGTTCATGTCTCTAGTGTTGTGTAGCTCATGTCTCTAGTGTTGTGTAGTTCATGTCTTTAGTGTAGTGTAGCTCATGTCTCTAGTGTTGTGTAGCTCATGTCTCTCGTGTTGTGTAGCTCATGTCTCTAGTGTTGTGTAGCTCATGTCTCTAGTGTTGTGTAGTTCATGTCTCTAGTGTTGTGTAGTTCATGTCTTTAGTGTTGTGTAGCTCATGTCTTTAGTGTTGTGTAGTTCATGTCTTTAGTGTAGTGTAGCTCATGTCTCTAGTGTTGTGTAGTTCATGTCTCTAGTGTTGTGTAGCTCATGTCTTTAGTGTTGTGTAGCTCATGGCTCTAATGTTGTGTAGCTCATGTCTTTAGTGTTGTGTAGTTCATGTCTTTAGTGTTGTGTAGCTCATGTCTTTAGTGTTGTGTAGCTCATGTCTTTAGTGTTGTGTAGCTCATGTCTCATGTACACTTTCAGTAAGAAGTACCACACTGGCAGAGGGAACAGGCCTGTGTGTGTGTGTGTGTGTGTGTGTGTGTGTGTGTGTGTGTGTGTGTGTGTGTGTGTGTGTGTGTGTGTGTGTGTGTGAAAGAGAGCAGGTCTGTTTTGAATGAGAGGAGATGTTGGAGCAGCGGAGAGGCCAAGCTACTGGAATGTCAACAAGTCAGAGAGAGGCTCTGTCTATGCATGTGGGCAGAATCCTGTCCGTCCCTACACATTCACACACACACACACACACACACACACACACACACACACACACACACACACACACACACACACACACACACAAAAACAGTCACACACACACTCACAAACACACACACACACACACTCACACATGCACATGCACATTCATATATAGATGGTATGAGACATCCCAGCAACACAGATAAATATATACTTCTAAAAACACTGAGCAAACAAGCCCCCCCACACACACACACAAAAACACACACAAACACACACACACACACACACACAAACACACACACACACACACACGGAGAAGGACACAGCAGTACTTTTTGTACTCAAATACTATCATACAAATGCACACATGCTCTCTTTTCTGTCTGTTTGTGTGTATTTGTAATCTCTTTCTCTCAAACATAGATGTTGATACACACACACACACTCTGACAAACAGACAAACACACACACACACACACACACACACATGCGCGGGTCTTGGCTCTGTTGGGAGCGGCGATGAGCCGTGTAAGATGAAGAGCACACATACCTGCATGTCATTAAGGCTGCAGACACCGTCTGCACCTACTGTACACCCTGCTGTGTGTGTGTGTGTGTGTCTGTGTGTCTGTGCAGGTGTGTGTGTGTGTGTGTGTGTGTCTGTGCAGGTGTGTGTGTGTGTGTCTGTGCAGGTGTGTGTGTGTGTGCTCTTGCTCTTCAGTGTTTTTGAGGAGCACCTATTTTCTGAGTATTTCACAACACTTTCATGGTGTGTTGGTCCACGTTTGTTTTGTGTTTGCACAGACACACTACCCTGCACACACACACACACACACACACACACACACACACACACACACACACACACACACACAGTAGCATTCAGCTGTGTGTGCGTACAGGCGTATACACAAATGCAAGTGTTAAGCCGCTTGTCATTGTGTTATTGTTCTACGGCTTCAGTGCGATGCTGGGTTGGTGTCGCATGCAAACTTTAAAAAAGAAATACACCCCCACCCCCACCACCACCCCAACCCCCCACCCCCACCCCCGCTCACACAATAAGGGTTTCACGAGTGCATCATTTCACTACTGGAGTACTCCTTCCCTGAAAAACATGCGTTCCTACATACCTAAGTATGGGTGCAGGAGGGGTGGGTGGGGGTCCTGTGGGAGGTGTTTTGCATCAGTCATACAGACAGACAATAGGCCGTAATGGCACATCCTGTTATGTAACCTAGGTAACCCACACAGACTGGGTGTGGTGCAACATTCTGTCAGCAGCGGTGTCCTGGTGTAACTGCATCAGACCGTCCATCACTGTTTTCTCCCGTAACCACGTCCTGGATCTGGTTTCGGGAGCTCCTCACTACTCCAGTAACACAGTAACTTCCTCCTGATAGTCGGCCTGGTTTCATTCGACAGTGCAGCTGCTGGAAGGCTACCAAACTTATAGTCTACTATAGTCTGATGGTCTACTGTAGTCTGATAGTCTACTATACTCTGACACTCTGCTATAGTCTGACACTCTACTATAGTCTGATAGTCTACTATACTCTGACAGTCTACTATAGTCTGATGGTCTACTTTAGTCTGATAGTCTACTGTAGTCTGATAGTCTACTATAGTCTGATGGTCTACTTTAGTCTGATAGTCTACTATAGTCTGACAGTCTACTATAGTCTGACACTCTACTATAGTCTGATAGTCTGATAGTCTACTGTAGTCTTATAGTCTACTATACTCTGATAGTCTGATAGTCTACTATAGTCTGACAGTCTACTATAGTCTGACACTCTACTATAGTCTGATAGTCTGATAGTCTACTGTAGTCTTATAGTCTACTATACTCTGATAGTCTGATAGTCTACTATAGTCTGACAGTCTACTATAGTCTGACACTCTACTATAGTCTGATAGTCTGCTATAGTCTGATAGTCTACTATACTCTGACACTCTACTATAGTCTGACACTCTACTATAGTCTGACAGTCTACTATAGTCTGATAGTCTACTATAGTCTGACACTCTACTATAGTCTGACAGTCTACTATAGTCTGATAGTCTACTGTAGTCTGATAGTCTACTATAGTCTGATGGTCTACTTTAGTCTGATAGTCTACTATAGTCTGACAGTCTACTATAGTCTGACACTCTACTATAGTCTGATAGTCTGATAGTCTACTGTAGTCTTATAGTCTACTATACTCTGATAGTCTGATAGTCTACTATAGTCTGACAGTGTACTATAGTCTGACACTCTACTATAGTCTGATAGTCTGCTATAGTCTGATAGTCTACTATAGTCTGACACTCTACTATAGTCTGACACTCTACTATAGTCTGATAGTCTGCTATAGTCTGATAGTCTGCTATAGTCTGATAGTCTACTATAATCTGACACTCTACTATAGTCTGACACTCTACTATAGTCTGACAGTCTACTATAGTCTGATAGTCTACTATAGTCTGACACTCTACTATAGTCTGACAGTCTACTATAGTCTGATAGTCTACTGTAGTCTGATAGTCTACTATAGTCTGATAGTCTACTATAGTCTGACAGTCTACTGTAGTCTGACAGTCTACTATAGTCTGACAGTCTACTATAGTCTGACACTCTACTATAGTCTGATAGTCTGCTATAGTCTGATAGTCTGCTATAATATTAGATCGTCTGATAGTGTACTAAACGTACAGTCTATTATAGTCTTATAGTCTACTTTAGTCTGATAGTCTACTGTAGTCTGACACTCTACTATAGTCTGACAGTCTGCTATAGTCTGATAGTCTGCTATAATATTAGATCGTCTGATAGTGTACTAAACGTATAGTCTATTATAGTCTTATAGTCTACTATCGTCTGATAGTCTGCTATAATACTATATAGCCTGGTAGTCTACTATAGTCTTATAGTCTACTCTAGTCTGATAGTCTGCTATAATATTATATAGTCTGATAGTCTACTATAGTCTGATAGTGTCCTAAACTTATATTCTATTATAGTCTGATAGTCTACTATAGTCTGATAGTGTACTATAGTCTGACACTCTACTATAGTCTGATAGTCTGCTATAGTCTGATAGTCTACTATACTCTGACACTCTACTATAGTCTGATAGTCTGCTATAGTCTGACAGTCTGCTATACTCTGACAGTCTACTATAGTCTGACACTCTACTATAGTCTGATAGTCTGCTATAGTCTGATAGTCTACTGTAGTCTGATAGTCTACTATAGTCTGATGGTCTACTTTAGTCTGATAGTCTACTATAGTCTGACAGTCTACTATAGTCTGACACTCTACTATAGTCTGATAGTCTGATAGTCTACTGTAGTCTTATAGTCTACTATACTCTGATAGTCTGATAGTCTACTATAGTCTGACAGTGTACTATAGTCTGACACTCTACTATAGTCTGATAGTCTGCTATAGTCTGATAGTCTACTATAGTCTGACACTCTACTATAGTCTGACACTCTACTATAGTCTGATAGTCTGCTATAGTCTGATAGTCTGCTATAGTCTGATAGTCTACTATAATCTGACACTCTACTATAGTCTGACACTCTACTATAGTCTGACAGTCTACTATAGTCTGATAGTCTACTATAGTCTGACACTCTACTATAGTCTGACAGTCTACTATAGTCTGATAGTCTACTGTAGTCTGATAGTCTACTATAGTCTGATAGTCTACTATAGTCTGACAGTCTACTGTAGTCTGACAGTCTACTATAGTCTGACAGTCTACTATAGTCTGACACTCTACTATAGTCTGATAGTCTGCTATAGTCTGATAGTCTGCTATAATATTAGATCGTCTGATAGTGTACTAAACGTACAGTCTATTATAGTCTTATAGTCTACTTTAGTCTGATAGTCTACTGTAGTCTGACACTCTACTATAGTCTGACAGTCTGCTATAGTCTGATAGTCTGCTATAATATTAGATCGTCTGATAGTGTACTAAACGTATAGTCTATTATAGTCTTATAGTCTACTATCGTCTGATAGTCTGCTATAATACTATATAGCCTGGTAGTCTACTATAGTCTTATAGTCTACTCTAGTCTGATAGTCTGCTATAATATTATATAGTCTGATAGTCTACTATAGTCTGATAGTGTCCTAAACTTATATTCTATTATAGTCTGATAGTCTACTATAGTCTGATAGTGTACTATAGTCTGATAGTCTACTATGGTCTGATAGTCTACTATAGTCTGACACTCTACTATAGTCTGATAGTCTGCTATAGTCTGATAGTCTGCTATAGTCTGACAGTCTGCTATACTCTGACAGTCTACTATAGTCTGACACTCTACTATAGTCTGATAGTCTGCTATAGTCTGATAGTCTGCTATAGTCTGACACTCTACTATAGTCTGACACTCTACTATAGTCTGACACTCTACTATAGTCTGACAGTCTGCTATAGTCTGATAGTGTACTAAACATATATTCTATTATAGTCTGATAGTCTGCTGTAGTCTGATAGTCTGCTATTATATTATATAGTATGATAGTGTACTATAGTCTGATAGTGTACTAAATGTATAGTCTATTATAGTCTGATAGTCTACTATAGTCTTACAGTCTGCTATAGACTGCTATAATATATAGTCTGATAGTCTACTATAGTCTGATAGTGTCCTAAACTTATATTCTATTATAGTCTGATAGTCTACTATAGTCTGATCTACTACTACTACTTTCGGCTGCTCCCGTTAGGGGTCGCCACAGCGGATCATCCGTGTGATCCGCATATTTGATTTGGCAAAGATTTTACGCCGGATGCCCTTCCTGACGCAACCCTCCCCATTTGTCCGGGCTTGGGACCGGCACTAAGGATGCACTGGCTTATGCATCCTCAGTGGCTGGGTTGGTCTACTATAGTCTGATAGTCTGCTATAATATTAGATCATCTGATAGTCTATTATAGTCTTATAGTCTACTCTAGTTTTATAGTCTACTTTAGTCTGATAGTCTACTATAATACTATATAGTCTGATAGTCTACTATAGTCTGATAGTCTACTATAATACTATATAGCCTGGTAGTCTACTATAGTCTTATAGTCTACTCTAGTCTGATAGTCTGCTATAATATTAGATCGTCTGATAGTCTATTATAGTCTTATAGTCTACTATCATCTGATAGTCTGCTATAATACTATATAGCCTGATAGTCTACTATAGTCTTATAGTCTACTCTAGTTTTATAGTCTACTTTAGTCTGATAGTCTACTATAATACTATATAGTCTGATAGTCTACTATAATACTATATGGTCTGGTAGTCTACTATATTCCTATAGTCTGATAGTCTACTGTAGTCTGATAGTCTACTCTAGTTTTATAGTCTACTTTAGTCAGATAGTCAACTATAATACTATATAGTCTGATAGTCTACTATAATACTATATAGTCTGATAGTCTACTATAGTCTGATAGTCTACTATAATACTATATGGTCTGGTAGTCTACTATATTCTGATAGTCTGATAGTCTACTGTAGTCTTATAGTCTACTATCGTCTGATAGTCTACTCTACTACTATAGTATTTTAGTCTACTATAGTCTGATAGTCTACTATAGTCTTATAGTCTACTATAACACTATATAGTCTGATAGTCTACTGTAGTCTGATAGTCTACTATAATACGATATAGTCTGATAGTCTACTATAGTCTGATAGTCTACTATAATACTATATAGTCTGATAGTCTACTATAGTCTGGCAGTCTACTATAATACTATATAGTTTGATAGTCTACTAGACTTCATATAGTAGTAGCCTAGTCTACTGTATGACATACTCGATGTTAGAGCCATCGTTGAGAAATCCGTCTGAAACTCACAATTCTTGAACATTTATTTCATCACAACGACAGTTGGGAAAGAAAATGTGCACAGTGAATACAACACAAATCCAACACACATCCGTTCATCCACAATGAGGACAAAAGAAAATCGAACTACTTGCCGGTTGCCAGCGCAGGGTGAGAGCTAGCATCGCGTGATTAGCGAGTACTCGGTGTTAATAATGTAGAACTGCTCAAGTACTCCAATGTTGGAGTACTCTGTGCAGCCGCTAACATACACATACAAGTATGCTCTCTCTCTCTCTCTCTCTCTCTCTCTCTCTCTCTCTCTCTCTCTCTCTCTCTCTCTCGCCCTTTCTGTCAAATTCAAATTCAAAAGTGTTTTATTGGCATGACAATCACTCACTCAATCACTCACTCAGCTTCATTATTTCTCAAGTTCTCTCTCTTCTCTCTCTTTCTAACACTCTCTCGCTCTCTTGCTCTCTCTACCCCTCTCTCTACTTCTCTCTCTCTACCTCTTTACCGCTCTTTCTCTACCTCTCTCTACCGCTCTCTCTCTCTCTCTTTCTAACACTCTCACTCTCTTGCTCTCTCTCACTCTCTTGCTTTCTCTCGGTCTCTCTCTACCCCTCTCTCTACTTCTCTCTCTCTACCCCTCTCTCTACTTCTCTCTCTCTACCTCTCTCTCTTGCTCTCTCTCGCTCTCTCTCTACCCCTCTCTCTACTTCTCTCTCTCTACCTCTCTCTCTCGCTCTCTCTCGCTCTCTCTCTACCTCTCTCTCTACTTCTCTCTCTCTACCTCTCTCTCTCTACCTCGGTCTACCTCTCTCTCTACTTCTCTCTCTCTACCCCTCTCTCTACCTCTCTCTCTTGCTCTCTCTCGCTCTCTCTCTACCCCTCTCTCTACTTCTCTCTCTCTACCCCTCTCTCTACCTCTCTCTCTTGCTCTCTCTCGCTCTCTCTCTACCCCTCTCTCTACTTCTCTCTCTCTACCTCTCTCTCTCGCTCTCTCTCGCTCTCTCTCTACCTCTCTCTCTACTTCTCTCTCTACTTCTCTCTCTCTACCCCTCTCGCTACTTCTCTCTCTCTCTCTTTCTAACTCTGTCTATCTCTCTCTTGCTGTCTCTTTACCCCTCCCTCTACCTCTCTCTTTACCTCTCTCTCTACCTGTCTCTACCGCTCTCTCTACTTCTCTCTCTCTACCTCTCTCTCTACCTGTCTCTACCGCTCTCTCTACTTCTCTCTCTCTCTCTTTCTAACTCTCTCTATCTCTCTCTACCCTTCCCTCTACCTCGCTCGCTCTACCTCTCTTTCTCTACCTCTCTCTCGCCCTACTTCTCTCTCTCTACCTCTCTTTACCTCTCTCTCTACCTGTCTCTACCGTTCTCTCTACTTCTCTCTCTCTCTCTCTCTTTCTAACTCTCTCTACCCCTCCCTCTACCTCTCTCTCTCTCTTTCTAACTCTCTCTACTCCTCCCTCTACCTCTCTCTCTCTCTCGCTCTCTCTCTACCCCTCTCTCTACCTCTCTCTACCTCTCTTTCTCTACCTCTCTACCTCTCTCTCGCTCTACTTCTCTCTTTACCGCTCTCGCTACCCCCCCCCCTCCCTCTCAGTTTTTCCTCCGTCTCCTACAGATCCCTGGCTGCACACACTCATGTGTTACACATGTTGTGACATTACCACTAAGCACCAACAAAGCCTCTTGATTTGCCTCCATTCTGCCTCCGCTGTTTTCACACGACTGACATTGCTGTGGTTTCACAGTCTGCAGAGAACAGGTCTGCCCTCTAGTGCGTGTCTCTGTGTGAGTGTGTAGACGTGTGAGTGTGTCTCTGTGTGAGTGTGTCTCTGTGTGAGTGTGTCTCTGTGTGAGTGTATCTCTGTGCGAGTGTGTAGACGTGTGTTTTGTGTATATTCCACTAGTTCAAACCATAAACCATAGCCCTGGCCATCCTAGATGTAGTGTTAAGTGGGCATGCTGTGTGTGTGTGTGTGTGTGTGTGTGTGTGTGTGTGTGTGTGTGTGTGTCTGTGTGTGTGTGTGTGTGTGTGTGTCTCTGTGCGAGTGTGTCTCTGTGCGAGTGTGTAGACGTGTGTTTTGTGTATATTCCACTAGTTCAAACCATAAACCATAGCCCTGGCCATCCTAGATGTAGTGTTAAGTGGGCATGGTGTGTGTGTGTGTGTGTGTGTGTGTGTGTGTGTGTGTGTGTGTGTGTCTCTGTGCGAGCGTGTCTCTGTGCGAGTGTGTCTCTGTGTGAGTGTGTCTTTGTGCGAGTGTGTTTCTGTGCGAGTGTGTAGACGTGTGTTTTGTGTATATTCCACTAGTTCAAACCATAAACCATAGCCCTGGCCATCCTAGATGTAGTGTTAAGTGGGCATGGTGTGTGTGTGTGTGTGTGTGTGTGTGTGTGTGTCTCTGTGCGAGCGTGTCTCTGTGCGAGTGTGTCTCTGTGTGAGTGTGTCTTTGTGCGAGTGTGTCTCTGTGCGAGTGTGTAGACGTGTGTTTTGTGTATATTCCACTAGTTCAAACCATAAACCATAGCCCTGGCCATCCTAGATGTAGTGTTAAGTGGGCATGGTGTGTGTGTGTGTGTGTGTGTGTGTGTGTGTGTGTGTGTGTGTGTGTGTGTGTGTGTGTCTCTGTGTGTGTCTCTGTGTGTGTGTGTGTGTGTGTGTGTGTGAAAGCTCAGAGTATCATGACCCAAGCTGCGGCTGTGTGAGTCCGGCGCTCGATATCTGCCCCCCTCCGCCCCCGTCTCAGACACACGGGGAGCCAGAGAGCAACGCGGTGCCATCAAAAAGACAAAAGAGAGAATAAAAAACAGAAGCTTTGGAAAAATAAAAAAAAAGATGAAAAGGGAGAAAATATGAAGGTCAGAGTGAGAAAAGAGAGAGAGAGAGAAGATGGAGGTGAACACGTGGTCCTTCAGGCAGAAGGGTGTTTATTGGTTGTATGTGTGTCTTCTCCGGCTGTCCCCGCACTGCTGCTCTACACCTTCTGTTCACACCCGGGTCTTCTCACCCTGCTGTCCCAGTCCTCACATCCGGGTCTTCTCACCCTGCTGTCCCAGTCCTCACATCCAGGTCTTCTCACCCTGCTGTCCCAGTCTTCACATCCGGGTCTTCTCACCCTGCTGTCCCAGTCTTCACACCCGGGTCTTCTCACCCTGCTGTCCCAGTCCTCACATCCGGGTCTTCTCACCCTGCTGTCCCAGTCTTCACATCTAGGTCTTCTCACCCTGCTGTCCCAGTCCTCACACCCGGGTCTTCTCACCCTGCTGTCCCAGTCCTCACATCCGGGTCTTCTCACCCTGCTGTCCCAGTCCTCACATCCGGGTCTTCTCTCCCCGCTGTCCCAGTCCTCACATCCAGGTCTTCTCACCCTGCTGTCCCAGTCTTCACATCCAGGTCTTCTCACCCTGCTGTCCCAGTCCTCACATCCAGGTCTTCTTATCTTACTGTCCAAATCTTCACACCCGGGTCTTCTTATCTTACTGTCCAAATCTTCACACCCGGGTCTTCTTATCTTACTGTCCAAATCTTCACACCCGGGTCTTCTTACCCTGCTGTCCCGGTCTTCACATCTAGGTCTTCTCACCCTGCTGTCCCAGTCTTCACATCTAGGTCTTCTCACCCTGCTGTCCCAGTCTTCACATCCGGGTCTTCTCACCCTACTGTCCAAATCTTCACACCCGGGTCTTCTCACCCTGCTGTCCAAATCTTCACATCCGGGTCTTCTCACTCTACTGTCCAAATCAGTGAGAGCCCCGCGTCTGTTGCAGCTGGGTTCAGATGTGCTCAGACACAGGAAGAACTCTGTGAGATCAGCCAAGGTGCATGGGGGGGGGGGGGGATATACATTTGAAATTTGAAATGGGATGTTGTCATGCCCCGGTGCAAGTGGGAGGTGATGTGTATCAATTCAAGCGCACCGTGACAGAAGCAAAGCAACGGAAGCTGCTGAATTTCAGCACTGAGATAAGTCAGTGTTTATATGTGTTTGTGTGTGTGTGTGTGTGTGCGTGTGTGTGTGTGTTTGTGTGTGTGTGTGTGTGTGTGTGCGTGTGTGAGAGTAAAGCCTGTCTATCCTTTAACCCCGGGGCTTTTCACAGTTGACTCCATGTTATTACTCTTCCTCTCGCTCTCGCAGGTCAAATCACACACACACACACACACACACAATTCAATGGCTCATTTGTTTAGGGAATGTTAACCCTCAAGTTATCTTACTTTCTCTGTCTCTCTCTCTCTGTCTCTCTCTGTCTCTCTGTCTGTCTCTCTTTATCTATCTGTCTGTCTCTCTCTCTGTGTCTGTCTCTCTCTATCTGTTTGTCTGTCTCTCTCTCTCTGTCTCTCTCTGTCTCTCTTTCTGTCTCTCTCTATCTGTTTGTCTGTCTCTCTCTCTCTGTCTCTCTCTCTATCTCTCTATCTGTTTGTCTGTCTCTCTCTCTCTGTCTCTCTCTCTATCTCTCTGTCTGTGTGTGTCTCTCTCTGTCTCTCTCTCTATCTCTCTGTCTGTGTGTGTGTCTCTCTCTATCTGTCTGTCTCTCTCTCTGTCTCTCTCTCTCTATCTCTCTGTCTGTCTCTCTCTATCTCTCTGTCTGTCTGTCTGTGTGTCTCTCTCTATCTATCTGTCTGTCTCTCTCTCTGTCTCTCTGTCTCTATCTGTCTGTCTGTGTCTCTCTCTCTGTCTGTCTCGGTCTCTATCTCTGTCTTCTCACACACACACACACAAATATCAACATACAATAGGGCAGCACGGTGGCCCAGTGGTTAGCCCTCTTGCCTCACAGCAAGAAAGTCCTGGATTCTAACCCCAGGCCGTCCTAGGTCGTTTCTGTGTGGAGTTTGCATGTCCTCCCCATGTCTGCGTGGGTGTCCTCCCACCATCAAAAAGACATGCATGTTAGGGTTAATACTCCTGCCGGTGCCCCTGAGCAAAGCGATGGAAAGAAAAACTGGAGTTGGCCCCCGGGTGCTGCAGCTGCCCACTGCTTCTATACAACGGGATGGTTACATGTACAATAGGATGGTCACATGTAGTATATGGATTTTCAAATGTGTTAAAATCTCCAACAGTGTAAATTAAAATATTTCCATCCTTCCACATATTCTTGTAAATACTCCTCCTTCACATCCTTTTGTTTTTAAAAATGAACAAAAGAACAGTTTTTCGACTGAATACAAGCACGTTTGTCACACAAGCCACTGACATTCATTCCTGACAAATGAGGAAAAGAAAAGGAAGAAAAATCCTCTCGGTGTGAGTCATCTGCCTGTCCGCCTTCCCTGCTTTTCGGGTCGGACTTTGAACCGCTTATGTTGATTTAAAAAATACATAAAACAGCGGACGTATTATTGCCCAGGAACGTTATGAATTGATGAGTACCTTCATCACGGCGGACGTCGTCTGCAGTAGTTCAGCCCGTGTGGACGGCAGATGGGAGGGGCAACAATAAGGCTGCCCCCACGCCGGTTCAAATTGGTCCACCCAGGCATTGCTTCAGAAACTTGGTGGAAGATTTTTCTTTTATTCTTTTGTTTGACCTCACAAAAGCATGCCTGCCGAATTCAATGGGGAAGAAAAAAAAATCTTTTGTCCTCGGCTGCTTCGGCTGCAGATGTGAAAACACAATTTGCAGCCCGGGTATCTGATGGCATGTCTTCTCTCATTCTGTGTGCGTGTGTGTGTGTGGGTTGTGTCTGATTGTGTTATCTGATGTCTTGTGTGTTTCTTACAGTCCCATAGTCACACATGATTGATTGCAACCCCTGAACCACTCGTGTGTGGGTCCCTCGGTACCTAGCAATGCTCAGAAAACACTCGACATCCTTTCACAGTCAAATAACCAACACCGGAGGCACCGACAAAGAGTCACTCCACAACTCCACTGAACCTCAGCGGCGACGGGGAGAAATCCTACTTCCTCTCTTCCGCTGTCTGTGTTTTGATATCTGACTCAAACAGTGATAAAAAGAATAGTAGTGAACCCCCGCTGTCGCATGTAGCTTATTGGCTAAAACTGTCACATCTCAGTAAGACTGGTTGTGTTCTTTCCATGATTAAATCTGCAATCCGCAGAGGTGAGCAGCTTCAATCACAGAGCAGATCAGTAGCCAGTCTCCTCATGTCTGCATCAGACTGGGAGCTGCGAGTCGACTTTGTGTGTGTGTGTGGGGGGGGGGGGGCAGCTCAGGTTCCCGGACTACATTATGACAACTTCGTTGAGGCCAGACGTAGTGCTATCATCACCCTCCTCAGAACAGGTGCTCCTTATAGAACTGACAGTTCCCTGGGAGGACTGGATGGAGGAGGCAAATGAATGGAAGCGGTCCAAGTACCAGGAGCTGGTGGATCAGTGCCGGAGGAGAGGCTGGAGGGTGTGCTGCGAGCCCATTGAAGTGGGGTGTAGAGGCTTTGCTGGCCACTCACTGCGCAAGCTGTACACTCTTACTTGGCATCACTGGGGCTGCTAAAAGGAAAACCATCAAGTCTTCCATGGAGGCTGCAGAGAGGGCTTCCAGATGGCTTTGGATCAGAAGGAGTGATCTCTGAGCCAGTGCTGCTGGGGCACAAGCCAGGGCCTGAGCAACCCTGGCTGGGTCACCTGAGCGAGGGTGTATGATGTTAAAAGACCCGAAACACCCGAGGACCTCAGGAAACATCACTGATGATGTGTCCTGGTGCATCCTAGCATGTATTTCCGAGTCACTGGCTAACACGGTCATGTCACAGTCAGACTAGTTATGCTGCTTCCATGATTAAATCTGCAATCCGCAACTATTCTCCATTAATAAGTGATAATTTCATCCATCTGAAAGGTGGTGATGAGATGGTGGGGATGGATAGCATAATCGTTCATTAAAGGGGGAAATCCTGGATTAAACTTTAAAGGTCACGAGATGAGAAAAGGGCTCTCATCCACACTTAATTTACATCTATTGAACACTGTCTTCTAGAAATTCACAAAGACTGATATTTTGTTTTATTTTTGTGTTTAAAATGATGATTTTTTTCGCTTCCTGACAAATACCGTATTTTTATTACGTCACTCTGCAGTACATTAAAATGGCTCGATGAATGAATGAAAGTGAGATTCAGAGAAGAGTTATCTTCTGCCACCAAACTGAAACCAGCCAATACTTTGCCGTCGTCCACATTCTACTAAAAATGACTGGCCGTGACTGGCTGTCGATCAAATCAAACTCCCTCCCCTCACTAAATCCCACCTGACTGTTCAGTTTAAATCTGGGGTCAAATTGTGGATGTTTTGTGGAGCTCTACATGTTTTTTTTCCTCGGACCTTAACGCGTCCTGCCATGGTAAAGGACATGTATGGTAGGTCACACAGTGAGTCTGAGTTATCCACAGTATGGATGGTGTGTGAGTGTATGAGGGAACGACAGTTGACGACCGGTCCCTTGCCTTTTGCACAATTCATGCTGGGATAGACACTCTGAACTGGATTTGAATGGGCAGTGGTCGGATGGCTGAATCCTTCCACTGCAGTATTTAGCTACATCAATAAACCAGACTTTACTCTGCACTGCATATTTTATAGCCCTTTGGTGGCCGCCAGGGCTGTCCTGGATACCTTCTCAAGGTCCTGTCCTTCTTCATAACTCACAATGAAAATCTTATCATCTTCAACTCTGCCACCTCCAGCTCCACCTCCTGTCTTTTCATCAGTGCCACTATATCCTGACCATGTAACATAGCTGGTCTCGCTACCATCTTGTAAACCTTCCTTTTAACTCTTGCTGGCACCCTTCTGTCACAAATCACTCCTGACACTCTTCCCCACCCACTCCACTGCACTCTCTTCTTCACCTCTCTTCCACCCTCCCCGTTACTTTGAACAGTTGACCCCAATTATTCAAACTCATACACCTTCGTCACCTCTATTCCTTGCATCGTCACCATTCTACTGTCCTCCCTCATATTCACACATATGTATTCCATCTTACTCCTACTGACTTTCATTCCTCTTCTCTCCAGTGCATACCTCCACCTCTCCAGGCTCTCCTCCACCTGCACCCTACTCTCACTACAGATCGCAATGTCATCAACAAATATCATAGTCCATGGAGACTCCTGCCTGATCTCATCCGTCAACCTGTCCATCACCATTGCAAACAAGAAAGGGCCCAGAGCCGATCCTTGATGTAATCCCACCTCCACCTTGAGCCCATCTGTCATTCCAACCACACACCTCACCACTGTCACACTGCCCTCATATATATCCTGCACCACTCCTACATACTTCCACCATCTGTCCTTCCACAGTCCTCTCCTTGACACCATACCTGCCCATCACCTCCTCATCACCTCTGTTCCCTCCACCAACATGCCCATTGAGGTTCGCTCCAATCACCACTCTCTCCTCCTTGGCTACACTCTCTACCACTTCATCCAACTCACCCCAGAATTCCTCTTTCCCTTCCATCTCACGCCCAACTTGCTAAGGTATGTGCTGATAACATTCATCACCGCACCTTCGTTTTCCAGCTTCATACTCATCACTCTGTCCGACACTCTTCACCTCCAGCACACTCTTGACATACTTTTCCTTCAGAATTACCCCACCCCATTTCTCCTCTCGTCCACTCCATGGTAGAAGAATTTGAACCCACCTCCCATGCTCCTGGCCTTACTCCCCTTCCACCTGGTCTCTTGCACACACACTATATCTACCTTCCTTCTCTCCATCATATCAGCCAGCTCTCTCCCTTTACCAGTCATAGTGCCAACATTCAAAGTTCCGACACTCCTACCCTTCCTCCTCTCCCACTGCCTCTGGACAAGCCTTCCCCCTCTCTTTCTCCTTCGCCCAACAGCAGCATAGTTTGCACCAGCATCCTGCTGGCCAACAGTACCGGTGGCGGTCGTTGGTAACCCGGGCCTCGACAGGTCCGGTATGGAAATCTGATTTATGATCCACATGTTTGATTTGGTGAAGGTTTAATGCCGGATGCCCTTCCTGACGCAACCCTCCCCACTTATCTGGACTTGGGATCGGCACTAAGAATGCAGTGGCTTGTGCATCCTCAGTGGCTGTGTTTAATTGGGGTTGTTAATATTATGATTGGCATAAATATTTCCTCAAAACAATCCTTGGCCTGCTCAGAGTTTGAATTACCTCAAGGCTAAACTTGGCCCCTCTCAGGTTTTTTCTTATTTTTTATTATCAGTTTGCACCAAGCTGTCAACATCCATTGAAAAATGAGCACAGCCACCAAACCATTAATTTATTCTTTCTCTTTCTTGCTGTAGTTACCGCAGTGTACTTACTGGAAGAACTTAGTGTCTTGCATATCCGTCATTTTGGTCTGGATGCTAATTTGATTTGTTGTAATGTTTTCCCACGAGCTAGTACATGACACTGTGCATAAATGTCCTGGACAGTTACTGCACTTTTGACAGATAAACTATTCCGATATGATTTGTGTATGCACAGAACGCCGAACCCAAGTGTTTTGTATAAAATGTGGTTGTGGGTCCCAAGGCTGGAAGTTGTTTAGCTGATGAAGAGGGTCTTGCAAAATATTCAAGTCAGGAACCAGGAGGAGTGGCGCCCCTGTCCAAAATCAGTTTGGCCAGAAGTCAACGGAGAGTGTCCTTCAGCCCGTCAGATGTGCAAGAAAACTCCGTCGCTGAGTCCTCGTGGTATTGACAAACGCTGCTTTTCTGATAGTCTGATGAATAATGAACACGTGTTGAGATGGAGAGTTTTAAAATGGCGCAGGACGTTCATGTCCTACTTGTTTCTTTGTCTTAACGGTGCATCTTATGTATATTTCAGTGAGACGAGCTTCAGGGTATTTCTGGTTGTGGTATCTACACAAAATGGAGAAGAAGAGTCAGCCCCGTAGTATTTTGCACCACTGCCGTTCTGGTTAAAGCACAGTTTCTCTGACCAACAGATAACTGTGATCCTTAATAATATGCTGTTTCCAAATATATACATAGATAAGAGTAAAACAATAACATCTTTTTGCCATTAGATGATTGGTTGAAGGAAATTAAGACACTCTGCCAAGCATATTTTAGGATAGTTTGAACATCTGTATAACTCTGTGTAACTATGTTGTATGAGGGAGCTGTCTTACTGCCTAAAGGTGAATCAGTAATTAATTTCCTAATTGAATCTCTAGAAAAAATTGCTATATTGTGGTATACACTGTTCCCACCATAGAAAATATCATATACCGGGACAACAGATTTTGGCCATATTGCCCACCCCTTTTCATTTGTTTTGTCTGCAAGTGCACATCGATGTGTGTGTGTGTGTGTGTGTGTAGGTTCTAACACATGCCGTGGCCCAACAAATATTTTGTGCAATAAAGTGAACCAGTTCTCATTAGCTGTCATAATTAAAGGGACATTGCACATAAAAACGAGGTTTAGTAACCAGAGTGATGTACAGTCACATAGACAAGGCTGGTTTGCTTGACCGACCTTACACCAGTCTTCTGTTAAGACTGCCTAAGCATAACGTATCACATGACGCCCCAGACTTGGGAAGTAATATATATATATATATATATATATATATATATATTACAGGCTAGCTTGCGGCTAGTGCCTTCTCTATGCTAGCTGGTACATGCAGTAACTGTGGGGACAGGCTCTCTGCACAGCACATGACAATTTTCTCTGTAAGTAGGCAGAATGGCGTCCCAGTGCTTAGCACTGTTGCCTCACAGCAAGAAGGTCCCAGGTTCGAGCCCCAGGCCGTCCCAGGTCCTTTCTGTGTGGAGTTTGTATGTTCTCTCCGTGTCTGCGGTGGGTTTCCTCCGGGTGCTCAGGTTTCCTCCCACCATCACAAAAGGACATGCATGTTAGGGTTAATACTCCTGCCTGTGCCCCTGAGCAAGGCAATGGAAAGAAGAACTGGAGTTGGTCCCCGGGCGCTGCAGCTGCCCACTGCTCTTAAACAATAGGGTGGTTACATGCAGAGAACAGATGTCATTGTAACATGTACAATGACAAAATAAAGTTGTTCTCTTTCTTCTTTTTTTGGGGGGGGGGGTTCCCGGTTTCCTCCTTTTTCTCCCCAATTGTATCCAGCCAATTACCCCAGTATTCCGAGCCATCCTGGTCGCTGCTCCACCCCATCTGCTGATCCGGGGAGGGCTGCAGACTACCTACCACATGCCTCCTCCGATACATGTGGAGTCACCAGCCGCTTCTTTTCACCTGACAGTGAGGAGTTTCACCAGGGGGACGGAGCGCATGGGAGGATCACGCTATTCCCCCCAGTCCCCCCCCCCAAACAGGCGCCCCGACCAACCAGAGGAGGCGCTAGTGCAGCAACCAAGACACACACCCACCTTCGGCTTCCCACCAGTAGACATGGCCAATTCTGTCTGTATATGGACGCCCGATCAAGCCGGAGGTAACATGGGGACTCGAACCAGCGATCCCCGTGTTGGTAGGCAACGGAATAGACCACCACGCCTCCCGGACGCCCTTTTTCTTCTCCTTTTAAATATGAGTTACACCAGAGTGATTCAAGATTTAGTAGACAACATAGATCCCTACTTCCTGGACGTGTACAATATGAGAACTGAGGCGTCCATTTGCCAGCCCTGCTTTATGGTCTTCAGTACCGTCCTCCCCTTTACAGTCTGTCCCCACCATGGCCCCAAAATGGTCATAAGAGACAGGCGACGCATTATAACTGAGGTAGTATTTTAGTAGTGGCCCTGCGATGGACTAGCGGCCTGTCCAGGGTGTCTCCCCACCTGCCGCCCAATGACTGCTGGGATAGGCTCCAGCAGGAGCAGGATAAGCGGTTTGGATAATGGATGGATGGATGGATGGATGGACGGATGGACGGATGGACGGATGGACGGATGGACGGATGGATGGATGGACGGATGGATGGATGGATAGATGGATGGATGGACGGATGGATGGATGGACGGATGGATGGATGGACGGATGGATGGATGGATAGATGGATGGATGGACGGATGGATGGATGGACGGATGGATGGATGGACGGATGGATGGATGGACGGATGGATGGATGGATGGATGGATGGATG
>JAJHIY020002101.1:85000-95755 GCA_022114975.2 Lampris megalopsis | reverse complement strand
CACGACACGACGATGTTTGATTCTGAAGCATGGATGTCCGGGACACTCGATGAGATGAGATGTTTTGGCAAATATTGTAGATGACAGCACAGCGCTTTCCTTCCCGTTTCCTCGCAAGCCTAGCGCGCGACTGTAAGAGGCTGAAGAACGTCGCCCCCTGGAGGACTAAATGTGCAGCGAGTCCAGCCTGGCAGCCAAGACGTTCCGCGGATCTGTGCGCTGGGGTCGCATCATGTGACCACGGTCACGTGGAATAATGGCCTCTGATTGGCTCGAGGCTGTTCGTCATACCCGTATGACGCAGTTCAGCTGATGTTTAATCACTGTTCTACGTTCGTATGCTGGCTGTAACCATAGCAACACGCTGAATCAGTAGCAAGCCCAGGAGCTCATTTTTGCTGTTCAAACAGTAAAATAAAAACATCGTCCCTTACATAATGCACATCACCATAGACATGTTTGTTTTCTGGTCTGAGATCATCTTAAGACATTAATAAGTACTAATTTATTAGTATTTATTAATGTCTATTAGTGTCTGCTATTGTTATACCGTTGTGAAAGGTATAATAACAGCAGGCAGTTGTGAGGAAAAGGTGAAAGCGTACTGACGTAGAGACGGATATTTGGAGGCCAATGGCCTTGGCTTTCTAACCTCAAAATGTGTTGCTGCAAAAAAACCGTTAACGTGATGAAACTGACAATGCTTCTGAACCGACTCTAAGTCTTCGGCGAGCCAAATGGGTTTCCTGGCACCAACAAGTCACTCGAAACACATTCAGGCAACCTCGCTATGCAAGGATAGATTCAAGATTCAATCATTTATTTATCGCCGTTTCCACTTCACTGGTGATTTGGAAGTTGTTTCTGTGTGCTCGTAGATAACAACAGTACACACATAACCATGCAATACACACAAGGAGTGTCCAGGGTAACAACGCTGTTACAGTTGATGCAACCATATGGCGCGCGCCTTTAAAGTGACAAGTTAACGTGCGTGTGCTCAATGAGACCACACGTGTACAGCTAGTGAAGCGTTCAGGGTGCAGATTGCTGCAGGGTAAGTGTTGCTGCGGAGGCGAGATGTTCTGGTCTCCATTCTGCAGAGTGTTTTAGCTGAGGGAGATGGTTGGATGGGGGGTTGGCCGGCTCTGAGGAGGCACTAGTGCGGCGACCAGGAAAAAAAAAACCCCACATCCGGCTTCCCACCCGCAGACACGGCCAATCGACTCTGTGCATAACTGTAGTCCACTGACTTCCGGATTCTACTGCAGCGGTCATACCAGTTTCCTGTTTGTTGGCGTGTAATGGCATATTTTTTACAATGACTGCAAGATTTAGCACGGATCAATGTCAACGACACACACACAACTGTGGACAAACTGTCACCTGCACCTACCAGCAAACGGGTGAAAAGTTTAAAGTTGTACATATCGAGTTACGTCCACAATTATGAAGACGAATGGACAGACGGAAGTGAGGACGTAACTTGATATGTACAACTTGAAACTGTTCACCCGTTTGCTGGTAGGTGCAGGTGACAGTGTGTCGACAGTTGTGTGCATGTCGTTGACATTAATCCATGCTAAATCTTGCAGGCATCGCGAAAAATATGCCATTACGTGCCAACAAACAGGAAACTGGTATGACCGCTGCAGTGGAAACCGGAAGTCAGTGGACTACAGTTATGCACAGAGTCGATTGTGTCCGTAGGGACGCCCGACCCCGCCGGGGGTAACAGGGGGGTTCGGAATAGACCGCCACGCTACCCGGATGCCCGATGTGATTGATTCTTAAAATTCACCCATGTTGCTAAACAGGGAACTTGGCATGTGTTAGATTTGGGTGTTGGTTTTGCATCAGCCATTGCTGCGTATTGTAACGTGCATGGATAAGTAGACACGTTGGTCCTTGACTAAAAGGTCGGACCCTTTAGTCGACTGGTTAACGTTGTCGCTTGTGGTGTGGGAAACACGGGTTCGCGTCCCGGCTGTGGCGGTTCCCGGACTGCCCCCCGAATTCGCTACAATATCTTGTCTGGTAAGTCTGTTCTGTGTTCACCAGCCAGCGTTCATGGACACCTAACTAGGCTCCACGTAATTTGGTTGAACTTTCCCGAGGTGCCACTATCGCCTCTGGCTGAGAACAAGCGTCTCCTGTGCAGGAAGTGACTTTAAACTGAGATTGTCATCTTTATATGTTTGAATGAGACTGTCCTCCACTAGAAAAAAACAAAAAAAAACGACCCCATAGGTCGTTTGTACAGGCAGCTTATTACGACCTGTAGTTATGTTTTAAGCTACTTCCTCCGTAATTATAATACTTTGCTTTCCCTGTAACAGGAAGCGGTCTGCTTCCATAAGCTATGGCGAGAAGAAATATTAATAAAAGCAAAGTTTAATGTCACATAGCGGTTATAATGTCCACGCTAGCTGACTTGCTAACTTTTGGCTAACGTTAAGTTAGCTCTTATAACGTTATTCATAGGTACACATATTTCCAATAGCAATCTCAGTCACTATACTAGATGACGAAACAACACAAAAACGCACTGGCTACATATTCTATTGTTCTCACATTGTTTTAAAAACCCACAATGCACAGAGGCGAAACGTATCTGTGGCATATCTCCTGCCGCCGGTAGGGGGCGCTAATTTAGACAACGCTCCTGTGGGTCGTATTAGAGAACAAACGACCTATGAGGTCGTATGGGTTGGAGGACTTGTTGAAAAACTCTCCACGATGTTCTCCTCTTCTCCATGATGCAAGTTTGAAAAGATTGAAAAGGTTCAACTTTTTTCCCGACCTGTGTGAGACCATGCAACGGATGAGTTGCAAATCAAAATCATTCTTCTGCCCGTCATTTGCAATTTTCACAAACAATCAATGTCAAATTTGACCCTTTCCTGATTCCACACTCTTCAGACTGCAGCGTTTGCCTCTCGGGGAAAATACGTGACCGGGAAACGGTTTCATTTGAAGTGAAACTGAGCAGAAAAGTAAGTGTTATTTTTCTCTCTCCTCGGCTCTTCTGACATATCTCCAATAACAACTCTTACAGCCTTGCCTTGGAACTGGCTCGCAAACTCCGTCCCAGCATTATCGACGCCTGGCTGTAAATCAGGAGGTCAAACAGTGGATGTGTGCAGACGAGTCCATATAACACAGATCTGGTTTAGTCTGGATGGGGATCGACCTGTGTCACGGCCACGCCAACACCCTCCCTAGCCCTCTGTATTTTGGCAGAGTTTAATCTGCGGAGAACTTCTAGTAGCAGGACATTGCTCAACTTCTCCTTGTCTGATTTATAGATGCCACTGCCTAGTAGAAGATTCTGCTGAGAGAGAGAGAGCAAGATGGAGGAAGACAGCGAGCAAGACAGAGAGAGAGGGAGCGAGAGAGCAAGACAGAGGGAGAGAGCAAGATGGAGGGAGAAGGAGGGAGATAGCGAACAAGACAGAGAGAGGGACAGAATGAGCGGGCCAAGACAGAGAGAGAAGGAGGGAGAGAGCGAGCAAGATGAGGGGAGAGCGAGTAAGACAGAGAGAGGGGGAGAGAGCGAGCAAGATGAGGGGAGAGCGAGTAAGACAGAGAGAGAAGGAGGGAGAGAGCGAGCAAGATGAGGGGAGAGCGAGTAAGACAGAGAGAGAGAGGGAGGGAGAGAGCGAGCAAGATGAGGGGAGAGCAAGGAAGACAGAGAGAGAAGGAGGGAGAGAGCGAGCAAGATGAGGGGAGAGCGAGTAAGACAGAGAGAGAGGGAGGGAGAGAGCGAGCAAGTCAAATATAGAGAGAGGGAGGGAGAGAGTGAGCAAGACGGAGGGAGAGGGAGGGAGAGCGGGAGCAAGACAGAGAGGGCAAGACGGAGGGAAGGGAGACAGCGAGCAAGACAGAGAGAGAGGGAGAGAGCAAGCAAGGCGGGGGGGAGAGCGAGCAAGACACGCAGAGACAGAGACAGAGAGAGAGAGAGAGAGAGAGAGAGACAGAGACAGAGAGAGAGAGAGAGAGAGAGAGAGAGAGAGAGAGAGAGAGAGAGAGAGAGAAGGTGGGAGATGGACACAACAGCACAACCTGAGTAGCTAAACTTAAAGCAACACCTTTACAGTTCAGCTCTAATTACGTCAGTGACGAGACTCCTACTGGTCCCTCCAGGGCCCGTGCAGCTAAATCTGTCACGTGATGATGGTGATGGAAATGTCATGGCGGCGTTGCCGGTGCAGCCTCCACTGAAACCGAGGGCCACATTTGGCCACAACGGGCCCGGCGTGTCACGGACAGGATCCCTGTGAGGTGCGCTTGGTTTGTCAGAGACTGCCAAGGGCAAGATACATGGGAGCGGGAGGAGTTGTCACATTAGTGCACACTCAGCACAGAAGATGGATTACATCCAAAAGACACTGGGGGGGGGGCACGTGGGGGTGGGGGTGGGGGGTGGAGCATGGTGAAGCCAGGATGGATAAGGAAGTGTGCCTTTCACTCTTGAGCAATCAACTTTTTTTTAGGGAGGTTTTGCAGCGCAACTCCCCATTCCCAACGACGGAAGTGGTTGTTGCATCTGACTAGAATAAATAAATAAATAAATAAATAAATAAATAAATAAATAAATAAACAGCCGGATTACAAAGCTGAGAGCAACTCACCCTCTAAATGACAGGAAGTTGCCTGCTCGCGTGGCGGTAGATGAGACCAGCTCCTTGCAAACACACAGCACAGGTTCAGGACTGGGTCAGGACAGGTTCAGGGCAGGTTCAGGACTGGGTCAGGACTGGGTCAGGACAGGTTCAGGGCAAGTTCAGAACAGGTTCAGGGCAGGTTCAGGACAGGTTCAGGACTGGGTCAGTACAGGTTCAGGAGGTTCAGGGCAGGTTCAGGACAGGTTCAGGACTGGGTCGGGACAGGGTCAGGACAGGTTCAGAGGACCGGTCGCAAGCCTCGGGTTCGAGGAGGCGACGGCGCGCGTTAGCGCGTCATTCGAAGAGATGTCTGCACCAATCGGTCAAACCTTTCCACGGGGAGTAGCAAGGTGGACGCGCACCTAGTTTAGGACCACACACACACACACACACAGACACACACGCACGCACACACACACTCACACACTTACGTAAGCCGCCGCGTCACACCCGAGTGCACACACAGAGGCAGCCAAACAAATGCTCTGCAAAGACACAAGGGCAGACACCCACTTGTTAACGCGCATTAACCCGCGCACACACACACGCACACACGCACGCACGCACACACACACACACACACACACACAACAAGAGGCATGGCAACAGATAAATAAAGTTCTTTTCGGTAAACATATACTGTACAAGGACTAAACGAAAACACAATTTACACTCGTATGCGTTGACTGGGGGCGGCACGGTTGCGCAGTGGTTAGCACGGTCACCTCACTACCCCGGGGTTCGAGCCCCGGGGTAGTCCAACCTTGGGGGTCATCCCGGGTCGTCCTCTGTGTGGAGTTTGCATGTTCTCCCCGTGTCTGCGTGGGTTTCCTCCTGGTGCTCCGGTTTCCTCTCACAGTCCAAAGACATGTAGGTCAGGTGACTCGGCCGTACTAAATTGTCCCTAGGTAGGTGTGTGTGTGTATGTGTGTGTGTGTGTGTGTGTGGGGGGGGCTGTGATGGACTTGCGACCTTTCCAGGGTGTCTCCCCACATGTTAACCAATGACTGCTGGGATAGGCTCCAGCATCCCCGCGATCTTCAGCAGCATATGCGGTTTGGATAGTGGATGGATAGTGGATGGATAGTGGATGGATGGATGGATGGATAGTGGATGGATGGATGGATGTATAGCGGATGGATAGTGGATGAATGGATAGTGGATGGGTGGATGGATGGATGGATGGATGGATGGATGTATAGTGGATGGATGGATGGATAGTGGATGGACAGTGGATGGATGGATAGTGGATGGATGGATGGATGGATGTATAGTGGATGGATAGTGGATGGATGGATAGTGGATGGATGGATGTATAGTGGATGGATGGATGGATGTATAGTGGATGGATAGTGGATGGATGGATAGTGGATGGATGGATGGATAGTGGATGGATGGATGGATGGATAGTGGATGGATGGATGGATAGTGGATGGATGGATGGATGGATGGATGGATGGATGGATAGTGGATGGATGGATGTATGGTGGATGGATGGATAGTGGATGGATGGATGGATGTATAGTGGATGGATAGTGGATGGATGGATGGATGGATGGATGGATGTATAGTGGATGGATGGATAGATGGATAGCGGCTGGATGGATGCGTTGACTCCTCAGTTAGCAACAGTCGCTCAGGTTTTGTCGCATTTTGCAGCGTCGTGCTCGGTTCTGCACGAGAAACCAGTAACGCGGCGACCCAACCAGCTGTACCGCGCGCTAACGGGAGCTGAGACGCTCTCTCGCGCTGTGCCGTGCTGTAGAGTGCGGGTGCCTCAGCACACATCCGCCCTGACAGGGACAGCGCGGAGTAGCATGACGGGGTGTGTGTGCGTGTGCGTGCGTGAGCGTGTGTGCGTGTGTGTCTGATGTCGGGGTTGGTGGGGGATGAAGTCAGCAGGAGAAAGTAAGGGCGACAGATTTGGACTCAGAAGTGTTGTGGAGCCGAGGGATGGAGGGATTTGAGCGGCAGCGGATGGTTCACACCTCCCCGAAGCACTATGACAACTCCAGTGATTGGAAACATGGGGAAAATTAAATTGGGACTCCTTCCTACCTCCGTCTTTTTTTCCCCACTTGATGAATGGCCCAGTGCCTTTCTTCCTCTCTTTTTATAAATGTCTCCCTTTTCAAGGCAAACCTCGCATGTCCAATGCCCGGTTCTCCTCACTCCCCGAGATTCCGCGACCCCGGTGGTGGTTGGAGAGGACGTAGACTTCCACGTGGCGTCTTGCCATACACCCAGAGACAGTTGCAAGCTTTTCTGTGAGAACGTCACAATGGGTGGAGGTTAATGCTATATCCCCCACATCCACCTGCAACCGGAGGAAATAATAATTGCGGTGGTGGGACACATTACCCTTACCGGCTGCCCGGCCACGAGCACGCCTGCTTGTGATTTGCATTCTAATTTGTCATTTGCTTTTCTATGATTACCTAAAAACGTGCTTCACATATAGATAGAAGGGTGGTTACTGAGGGACACTCTCACAGAACCTCGAGCCAAAGCACTGACGTCACGGATACAAGACTACAACCATGTTATATGTATGTGGCTGGGACGTCAGGGTGAGGAACTCAGACACCCGGAGGGAGCTCGGAGTAGAGCCGCTGCTCCTTCGCGTCGAAAGGAGCCAGTTGAGGTGGTTCGGGCATCTGATTAGGATGCCTCCTGGGCTAACTTCCTTTGGGGGGTTTCTGGGCACATCCAACTGGGAGGAGACCCCGGGGTAGACCCAGAACTCCCTGGGGGGGCGGGGGGGGCTACATGTACAATCTGGCCCGGGAACGTCTTGTGATCCCCCAGGAGGAGCTGGAGGGCGTTGCTGGGGGGAGGGACGTCTGGAGTGCCCTACTTAGTTTGCTGCCACCGCAACCTGGTCCTAGAGAAGCGGCTGAAGATGAGATGAGATGAGATGAGGTGAGATGAGATGAGATGAGATGAGATGAGATGAGATGAGATGAGATGAGGTGAGGTGAGGTGAGGTGAGGTGAGGTGAGGTGAGGTGAGGTGAGGTGAGGTGATGTGAGACGAGGTAAGGTGAGATGAGATGAGGTCAGGTGAGATGAGGTGAGGTGAGGTGAGATGAGACGAGGTAAGGTGAGATGAGATGAGATGAGGTCAGGTGAGATGAGGTCAGGTGAGATGAGGTCAGGTGAGATGAGATGAGATGAGGTGAGGTGAGGTGAGATGAGACGAGGTAAGGTGAGATGAGATGAGATGAGATGAGGTCAGGTGAGATGAGATGAGGTCAGGTGAGATGAGATGAGATGAGATGGCTGGGAAGTTTCTATTCGTTCAGCCTGTTCTGGTTGGTAACTTCTCCTGGATCACCACCTTGCCGTGGTGGAGAAGCTTGCGCGTACCAATGATCGCAAGAACTATGCCGCCGGGAGCTTGACTCCTGGTAGGGTCACCCAAGGCGGGTAGGTCAAGGGGGTGGGGGTGGGGGGTTCCAGACGAAGCGTGATCCAACAAAGACCTCAACGGCGGAACTGGTGGAAGATGTCTCCAGGTCACAACGGCAGTGAAGGTTGCAACAGAGGCTGGTCCCCAATCGTCTTGTTCTCCATGCTATTGGACTCTGGCACCCCCTGCCAAGGACCGGGTGGTGGCTGCAGGCGCATCAGCCACTCCACGTAAAAAGCTGTCACGTGCAGGCGTCCTCGCGTTATGTGGCTCCAGGATCGTCCTCTACACCCACCTGAAGACCAGAGGGACTCAAAGGGAGGACGGTTATGCTCGACCCCGAGTGACTGTCGATGATGATGATGATGATGATGATGATGATGATGATGATGATGGTGGTGGTGGTGGTAGGTAACCAACCTTAGTTTAGTGGTCCTATTCTATTCCAATGTCTTTTAAAAATAAGTAGAACGAGAGCTAACTTAAAGAAATGGAAAACTCGAGCGACATGAAGGACAAGCTATACAACAACCCTTCTAGAGAGTCTGAAGAATCTCAGAATGTGAGCTTTCTGTATTTATGCCGGAACATGAGAGCAGGCGCTAAAAGAGTTGAAAGGAAGTGAAAGTAGAAAGTGAATGAATGGAGATATCTGGAGGGGGTGCAACGAAAAATCCATATTTCATAAATATTGAGAAGAAGAAAAAAACCCCGTACCGGGTCTGTACCGCACATGGATGGGAGTCAAACAGGGCCAGCAGCGGCGGGTGGGCGGGCTGCTGGGCTCTCCGTGCCGTGTTGCGGGTCGGAGAAACAAGCGCGAGACAAGCGAACGTGAGGAACATATTATCCGTGGAAAGAAAACACAGCGTACCCCTAAATCCACAAGGCGAAGTGGGCGATAAGCTGGCTTATTGCCCAGCCTCATCTGATGAGCGGTATCTGTGATCTACATTGCGCCCTGTAAGCATTTATTACTGTTTCATGGCTCCGCGAGTTTTGCAATTATCGTTGACCTTTTGGAGACGCAATTGATTCCCAGCGCCGAGGAGCACTGCGTTAACTTTGCTGCTATCTTCTGCAGACGGCACACATCCGTTATGAGTTTCTCCCTCGCTGTCTTCCTTCCCCCCCCCCCACACACAAACACACACACAGAGTGAGAGAGGGGGGGAGAAAGCGAGGGAGAGCGAGAGAGAGAGAGAGAGAGAGAGAGAGAGAGAGAGGGAGACGGAGAGAGGGCGAGGGAGTGCGAGAGAGAGAAAGCGAGAGGGAGAGAGAGGGAGGGAGAGAGAGAGAAAGTTTGGGAGAGAGGGATAGAGAGAGAAAGAGAGCGGGAGGGAGGGAGACGGAGAAAGGGCGACGGAGTGCGAGAGATAGGGAGGGAGAGAGCGACAGGGAGACGGAGAGAGAGCGAGGGAGAGAGAGAAAGCGCGGGAGAGAGGGACAAAGAGAAAGCGAGTGAAAGAGAGAGAGAGAGGGAGGGAGGGAGGGAGAGAGAGGGAGAGAGAGAGAGAGAGAGAGAGAGGGAGAGAGAGAGAGAGAGAGAGAGAGAAAGCGAGAGGGAGAGAGAGAGAGGAAGCGAGAGGGAGAGAGCGGGAGGGACAGAGAGGGAGGGACAGAGAGAGAAAGCGCGAGAGCGAGTGAAAGAGAGAGAGCGAGAGGAAGGGAGGGAGAGAGAGAGAGGAAGCGAGAGGGAGAGAGGGAGGGAGAGAGAGAGAGAGAGAGAGAGAGAGAGAGAGAGAGAGAGAGAGAGAGAGGGAGAGAGAGAGGGAGGGGGAGAGAGAGAGAGAAAGCGAGAGGGAGAGAGAGGGAGGGAGAGAGAGAGCAAGCGCGAGAGCGAGAGAGCGAGAGGGAGGGAAGGAGAGAGAGAGAGCAAGCGCGAGAGCGAGAGAGCGAGAGGGAGGAAGGGAGGGAGGGAGAGAGAGAGATGGTACCAGAGGGAGGAAGATAATGGCGCAGCCATCACATAAGTGTGACATGCTCACAGTCAAAGCAGGGGAGTTTGCGGAGCATCGCAGCTCCAGTCTGAACACATTACAGAGTGTAAGTACACTTCACATGCCGCCCGGTGTCTACCAGCCCCGTCACTCCCGGCATTGTGCTCATTTAAAGCAGCTCTCTCCAGAGAGAACCCTGGGAAAAAATGGGGGTGGGAGGGGAGGGGGGAGGAGGGGTGAGTGATTGAAGTGTAATTGAAGCGGGGAATTGATATGCAGACACCTGCAGTACGTCGTCCCTAAATTGGCGCGGCACTTCTCCCTGTCTAATCCCGAGCACTTGTTTAAGGACGAGCAGGGCTGAGATGAGCTTTGCAGAATTATCCCCCCCCCCTGCGAAGAGTGAAGAAATGTTTCACTTTTTGGGGGCGGGGGGGTGGGGGTGTAACTCATGCTAAGGAGGGAGGTTTTCATTTGGCTTTTTGTAGAATATTATTTTTAGCCAACATGTTGCTATAAATACCGAGACGCTTCTGCAGAAGCGGTCATGAGCCATCAGCCCTTTTAAATGTTTTAACGTGGAAAAACGCATCCCTCAGATCCAGCTCTTAGAGCTTTTAGCTTGTTTGCGTGCCTCCTACGCGGGGAAACGTTAAATCTGCACATTAATTAGCATTTCTGCGGCACCAACCCACAGTCATATCTTGAGCACAAAAACGCTCTTGTGCCTTTCATCT
>JAJHIY020002101.1:12500-82500 GCA_022114975.2 Lampris megalopsis | reverse complement strand
ACGCACACACACACACACACACAGACACACACACAGACACACACACACACACACACACACACACACACACACACACACACACAGAGCGCACCCTCTGCTGAATCCATAATCACCTGGCTCCTGTCCTGAGGGTAACTGGGAGGCAGGAGATACAGCAGGTATACAGCCGGGGGACTATATGGCAAGAGAATTACTCATCTGCATCTTTTTATCTCTGCAAGGAGCCATCCATCGGCAAGTGGGGGGTGGGGGGTGGTAGAAGAAGAAAAATAGGACTCTATAAATACAATTTTCATAATGTATTTATCGGGGAATGGCCGCTAAAGGAGCGGTGTCGTGTAGTATCCCAAAGGGAACGCATCACCGCTCCGTGGTACCCTGTATCCAACTTCATCCCCCCTCCGCCCCATCATCCTCTTCTCGACCCCCCCCCCAAGATCGAAGAACCTCCTTCGTTTGCTAAACGCCGACCCTCCTTTCGTCGTCGTAGTCCTTTCGCTCCGATCTATTATTGAACCCTTGGCACGGGAGGTGTATTGAATATTGAATTGAATATCAATATTGAATGGGCCTGCGGGGCAGGAGTCTGTCGCCATTCGAAAATACCCCCGCTGCTCCGGCCTCCATGAATGCCCCATCACGCCGGCGCTTAATGCACCTATCAGTACCTGCTTATTGGGGACGACTCACGCTGTAATCACTTGTGACCGCTCAGGTCACCCCTGACCGCTCAGCGATGACCACGCCGCTCACCGGTCATCGATTCTGCATCGCACCTCTATTAACCTCTCAGGCTGCAGCTAGCTTATCTGTCTTTATCAAGAGGGGAGGCCGGGCACGCTGTCTATAGGGTTATGGAAACACAATCTACCGTGGCTATTAATGGCGAGGTGAGGACAGGACAGAGGGATTGATGGGGGGGGGTATGACTGGGCTGGGCTGGGATTAGGAGGAAAAAATGGGGTAGGGAACATAGAGAGAGAAGAATGCTGGGAGTTCAAGGAAGACAACGAGCGTGTTTCCACGCAGTATAATAACCCAGATAATGAACCTGTTCATGGAGGCATCACCCTGCGGTTAGGAGGTCCATTTTTCCATATATCGGCACATCCAGCTCGCGCGGCCCTGTTGGTTTTCCGCCCTGCCATTTGAAGCTGCACGTCTGGGAAGTCGCCAGACGGCAAACAGGATTTGGTTTGAACAACACAAACGTGGAGCGACTTCTAGCAAACTGGGTGGAAGGTGTGCTGGAGCTAGTGGCGGGCAAAATGAATGAGAACTCATGTGTGGGCAAATACATTTTGGAGTTAGATGCATAAAGAGTCTCAAGAGGCACGTACCGAAGGGCTGAACTGAACAAGCCGATAGTACGGAGCCGGAGAGCTGGGCTGCACCAGGCGCCATGCACCGAATACATGAACCGGATAGCCTCCTCTGCCGCTGCAGGTGGTGGTGAGAGTGGAAAACCGGAGATCTTCCCTGTATCAGACAGCTCGTTACTGAACGGGGAATTGAACCGTCTACAGGACGAGTAAGCTGAACTCGCATGGCTCGCTACCCTAAGCTGCCGGATTGAATTCGGGAAAGTATATTTTGGCGAATGGCAGACTGGCCGCTGCTTTTCTTTATCAGACCTGAACCATCAAATTCAATTGTACATAGGCCTAATGTCTTTGACTACATATTTTAATTGTCCCTGTTCCCATTTGGTGCATTGTGGAAAGAATCTTTAACAAACTCAAACAACAAATCCTTAAAGAAATCCCTATCGACGAATAGTTCAGAGGTATAAAGTTGATCAGCCACAGCATGAAGATATGGGAAAGAGTAATAGAAGCTAGGTTAAGAGGAGGAGAGGTGACGATCAGCGAGCAGCAGTATGGTTTCATGCCACGAAAGAGCACCACAGATGTGATGTTTGCTTTGAGGATGTTGATGGAGAAGTATAGAGGAGGCCAGAAGGAGTCGCATTGTGTCTTTGTGGATTTGGAGAAAGCATATGACAGAGTGCCCAGAGAGGAGGTGTGGTATTGTATGAAGAAGTCAGGAGTAGCAGAGCAGTATGTAGGAGTGGTGCGGGATATGTATGAGGGAAGTGTGACAGTGGTGAGGTGTGCGGTTGGAATGACAGATGGGTTCAAGGTGGAGGTGGGATTACATCAAGGATCGGCTCTGAGCCCTTTCTTGTTTGCAATGGTGGTGGACAGGTTGACGGACAAGATCAGGCAGGAGTCTGCATGGACGGTGATGTTCGTGGATGACATTGTGATCTGTAGCGAGAGTAGGGTTGCAGGTGGAGGAGAGCCTGGAGAGGTGGAGGTATGCACTGGAGAGAAGAGGAATGAAAGTCAGCAGGAGCAAGACGGAATACCTATGCGTGAATGAGAGGGAGGACAGTGGAATGGTAAGGATGCAAGGAGTAGAGGTTATGAAGGCATATGAGTTTAAATACTTGGGGTCAACTGTCCAAAGTGCAGAAGAGAAGTGAAGAAGAGAGTGCAGACAGGGTGGAGTGGGTGGAGAAGAGTGTCAGGAGTGATTTGTGACAGAAGGGTACCAGCAAGAGTTGAAGGTTTACAAGATGGTTGTGAGACCAGCTATGTTATATGGTTTGGAGACAGTGGCACTGACGAAAAGACAGGAGGTGGAGCTGGAGGTGGCAGAGTTGAAGATGCTAAGATTTTAATTGGGAGTGACGAAGAAGGACAGGATTAGGAACGAGTATATTAGAGGGACCGCTCAGGTTGGACGGTTTGGAGACAAAGCAAGAGAGGCAAGATTGAGATGGTTTGGACATGTGTGGAGGAGAGATGCTGGCTATATTGGGAGAAGGATGCTGAATATGGAGCTGCCAGGGAAGAGGAGAAGAGGAAGGCCAAAGAGGAGGTTCATGGATGTGGTGAGGGAGGACATGCAGGTGGCTGGTGTGACTGAGGAAGATGTAGAGGACAGGAAGAGATGGAAACGGATGATCTGCTGTGGTGACCCCTAATGGGGGCAGCCAGAATTAGTGGTAGTAGTAGTAGTAGTAGTAGTAGTAGTAGTAGATTAATAACTAGTTCAGTTCTGCCAACACTATCAAGTTTACCAGAGTGGCCATATTGCAAATAATGTCCCTACAACGTGTTGATGTTTCAGCTGCTCAGTATAACTGTACATTTCTGCATTAGCTACCACAGAACAACCTTTCTACCGAAGTCCTTGACCAGACTACCGAACCACACTGATTGAGGACTTGTACCAGAAACTAAAAAACCTGACAAATCTGAAGGACACGCAAGTTCCTTGAGACACGTTTTGATCTACTGATTTCAAAACAGTGGTGCTCTGAAACAGCCCGTGAAGACCGACTATTAAGAATAATAATAATGCTCATACAGAGACAGATGGACGTGCGTGTTTGAGGTCGCTGTGCTGCTGTGGCGTGCTGGCTGCCCTGCTGTGTGCTATGCTGGTTTGAAGAGCCCATGCATACCAATCGCCACTTTGTTTGAAACCAAACAAACACTTCTGACAACATCCTGCCTCAGCGGTTCCTCGGTGGCTCCTTCCTGCCAGGGCAGCGGGCTCTGTACGAAAACACACTCATTTACGTCACAGTCTGTCTTTTTCTGTTAATACCTGCTTGAAAAAGAGAGTTATCTGGAAATCAGAATGCCATTTCTGAGTTAACGAGGCGAGGCATCCTGGTTCTGTATCACCTTTCCACTTGATCACCGGTTTGGTTTCAGAATTTTTGGGTTTGCTTTCGCGGTTAAACTCTTTGCAATTAGAGATGCAGCGATTGATCGGCCGGGGGCCTTAATTGGCAGATTTTCAGCTTGATCGGCCGTGACCGGTGACCAGCCGGTCGTGTCTCCGATATATCTGATTCTGCAGTGGTCAAGTTCACACACACACACACACACACACACAATATACTCTATTTGTGCAGAAAAGCTCTGTCCAGTAACCTGGAGCACTTTTTTATTCTGAGATTTGTTTGAGTGAGAGAAACTCCTGTAAGCTGGTGCAGTTTTGGAGAAAATGTAGAAGTGCTCTCTAATAGTCAGTGTTTTATTATGAACATACAAGTGAACTTTCCATCAAAGAAACGTTACCAAAAGGTTCGTTCATGCTGTCAATTATAGCTCTTAGAAGAAAAAAATGGGAATCGGCCATGAAAATTGTGAAGGGCGGCAGCTCTATTTGCAATCTAGGCAGCGACTCGTAGACTAACTTTAACCACCACTTTGACTGTTAAACCAACCAAATCATTTTTATAACAGACCAGTTTCTGCTCAAAAATATGAACTTCACGAGCCGTAGTCAGAATGTTCTGGTGCTTGGTGGTCATTTCTCCTCTTGTTTGCATCTGTCAGCGAGTAATATACAGGTAATTCCTGGCTTTATGGTTTCATGAAAGGTCACCTTCTGAAGTGGAGTGAAAAATAGGTTTCTTTTATTCATCTTCAACACTTTTTTGGGTGGCGCAGTGGTTAGCACAGTGGTTAGTGCTGTCACCTCTCAGCAAGAAGGTCCTGGGTTTGAACCCCGGGGTAGTCCAGCCTTGGAGGTCATCCCAGGTTGTCCTCTGTGTGGAGTTTGCATGCTCTCCCCGTGTCTGCGGTGGGTTTTCTCCGGGTGCTCCGGTTTCCCCCACCATCAAAACGACATGCAAGTTATGGTTAATACTCCTATCTGTGCCCCTGAGCAAGGCAGTGGGAGGAAGAACTGGAGTTGGTCCCTGGGTGCTGCACAGCGGCTGCCAATGGCTCCTAGCATACCATACCATACATACCAAGCAGCAACATCGCTGTGCGTAGCTTCATGGAACGTTAATGGTGGAAAACCAGTACGGACATGGTTCCTTTGTCTCTGAGATGGTTTCCTCAGACTGGTCTATATCAGGTCACGTTAGAAGTGGTGTGTGGTCCCACAGGGCGGTCTCAGTGTTGGACCAGACTGTCCTCTGGTGTGAAGACCCCAGGCTATCGGTGCGTCCCCCCTCGGTAAGACTGCTAGCTAAACGGACAATCTATTAATATGCAAAGCTGCGTGGAAGGCCAAGTCCTCTCGTCAAATACAGAGTGCCGCTTTTTAGTTAGCTGGCGAAGTATAGCCTTTTAAAATAACTTCATAGCTGGTCCACCCCTGACTTTCTTTAAAGACTCATTACGAGCTAGCGTTTGTGGTTCCATATCCTGTGTGGGTTCAAGAGAGGTTAGCTTCACTTCCAAGTGGCTTTCTGTCTCCGCAGACAGAGGAGTGCAGTCATTATGTGGTTAATGGCTGCTCCAAAATCCATACACGGCTTTATGGGAGGTCAGCCTTTTAAATTGAGTGTAAAATTGTACTGCTTTGCCCACTTGAACCATTTACACGGGCGTCCATTCGCTTTTATTCTATTTTTAAGCTGGTTTTACGTTTAAACATACCAATCAAATGGGATTATGCATTCCTGCTAAGTGGGCTCTTCTGCTGTTGCGCGCGCTGAGATTATTGAAAATATAAACGAGGTTCACGGATGTTTTTAGGATCCGGCTGTTCGGACAGAAAATGCATTTCTGAGGGCTTCCGAGCCTTCTGGGGCGGTAGAGTCTCCGCATGTGCCAGGCTTGATGAAGCGAGATGGACACATAAGTGGGGCAGTGGGTTACGCTTTGTCAGGTGGCCCGGTTCTCCCAGCAGGGCTGCCAATATAAGAGGCGGCGCCACGAGGGGCTGCCAGCGTTGTTTCAGAGGAAGAAACAACAGTGCAGGAGAGAAGGTTAATGAGGCTGGCGGAGCCATAAACCAAAGATGGAAAGAGTGGAAATGGTTGTGAAAATGTGCCAAATACTCAGCACTGCCATGTGCGGTCTTTCTTCTGTTTTTCGTAATGTAGCTTAATAAGGCCTACCATCCTAGGCTCGTGCATGTGTGTGTGCAGTGTGTGTGTATGTGTGTGTGTGTGTGTCGTGATGCATGCTCAATAATCCAGGTAAGAAAGTCAAAGAAGGTTGACTCAGTTCATCTGCATACAACGCGTATTGACAGATATACGTTGCATCACTCATCTAAGGGACCTCTTCAGCCTCAGCTGACTGCAGGTACCCCACCCTTACGAACAACACAGTACACTACAGTGCCTCACGACCGAAACCCCAAGACCAGTTTCATGATCAGATATGAGTGTGTCCATTAACTGGAGTTTCGATGGGCAGTCTACACCCATCTATAGGCTAGTGGTCACTCTTTCAGGGTGTGAGGATGTCCACATCCTTGATAGAGAGGAACGCTGGTTTGAACGGGGACTCAAAGAGGCCATCTATGTGACCATCCCTGAACTGAGGGGTGGGGAGGGGGGGTCTAAGGTCCCTGACACACCAGGCCGTCAGCCAATGTCAGGCCGTCGGTGAGTGTCTGTGACCCTAGTTGAATCGACGGAGCCCGTCGGTGAGAGAGGTCACACTGATTGGCTGCTCGGCTCAGCGAATCAGTGTTGAACACACATACATGCTAGTTCGCCATCGGTGTGTTCAAGTGCCTCTTTTTGGCCCAGACGGCAGGTGACGTGAGGTGACGCAACAGTCGGCCTTCATCGCCGCTAGTCGGTTTGGTGTGTCTGGGCCCTAAGAGTACATGTGTAGCCATCTTACAATGCTGTGATTGCAACTATTCTCCAATCCTCTGTGAATAGTACACATGGCCATTGAAACTCTAGTTACAGGTCATGCCCATATTTGCATATGAAACGGGTTGATGGTTTCAGTCGTTAGGCACCGTATTGATTATTAGGGTCTTTTAATGGTCTTTGTTCAAAAGCCTGGTTGCTTGGTGGAAAAAGCTGTTCTGGAGCCTACTGGTCTGGGCTTTGAGGTACAGTACTGCTTGTGTGATGGTAGCAGCTGGAACAGTCCATAGTTGGGGTGGCTGGGGTCTTTGATAATCCCATGGGCTTCGCTGACACATCGTCCATTGTATATGTCCTGGATGGAGGGAAGTCCTGGGCCGTCCACACAACCCTCTGCAGTGTGTTGCGGTTGTGGGCAGTACAGTTCTCATGCCAGGCGGTGATGCATCCGGTCAGGATGCTCTCGGTTGTGCCTCTGTAGAAGAATCCTGGGCCCCGTGCCGAACTTCTTCAGTCGCCTGAGGTGAACGAGGCGCCGCTGTGCCTTTTTCCCCACACGGCTGGTGTGTTCATCCCAGGTGAGCTCCTCAGTACTGTGCACACCGAGGAGCTTGAAGCTCTTGACCCGTTGATGGCGATGGGGTCCAACCTCCCTCCTCTCTTCCTGTAGTCCACAATCAGCTCCTTGGTTTTGTCGACGTTGAGAGAGAGATTATTCTCCTGGCACCACTCTGTTAGATGTTGACCTCTGTCCTGTACGCCGTCTCGTCATCATCGGGGGTGAGGCCCGTCACCATCGCGTCGTCAGCAAATTTGAGTTGAGTGATGAAGCGTGTCTGTCAATAAACGCTGTGCCCAGATGAACTGGTTCAACCTTCTTTTTTTCTACAATCTATTTCTGATTTTTCCCTTTTCCTCCCAATTTAGTGGCCAATCGATCCCTGTTTTTGACAAGGCGACTCCAGACCGAACCACTGCTTTTTCCCACACACACACACACACACACACACACACACAGACAGCATTGCCAATTATTGCTGCTTCATCGAGTCTGGCCATAGTCGGATCTTATGAGACCGGAGCGCGAACCCTGGTCCCCAGTCGGCAACTGCATCGACACAAAGCCGATGCTTAGACCGCTACACCACCGCGGACTACCTGGTTCAACCTTCTTTAATGTGTGTGTGTGTCTTTAGGCGGCGTCAAAGCATGATGAACAAACACTTGTCCAACAATATAATTGAATTTTCTGTTTTTATTTCTATTTATCTATGTATTTATTGTGTTTTAGCTCAGCAGGACTGGTGAGGTCGGTGAGTCAGACGAGCTCTGAGCCAATCACAGGTCACTGGCGCACAATGCACAGTGTGCTGTAGTAAGGAAGTGGGGCTGATGGCAGCTTTGCTGTTTCAGGAACGTGTCCCCGGAGACACGACGGTAGCTCGGTCTCCGCCTCGGCGGGCAGCAGAGCGCCGCGACGCAGAGCGAGAAAGGCTCGGCCTCAAACGAGAGCCTTCGCTTATCGTCGGGTTGCACTGTGCAGCGGGATGAAAGGCCTCGTATCTCTTAAATGGCGGCATTAAAGGGATGCAGAAAGCCCTCTGCAGACCTGCTTTCCTCTATACCGCCTTTTCAAATGACGATGATGTATTTCAAAATGGTTTTCAAAGGCCGCCGGCCAAAATTGCTGTTTAATGTTAACTGTGGCAAGCAGATTTATCAGCTTATCACACGTGGGCCATCAAAACAATTACTGTAGCTGTCAAAATAACCGTCTACCATCCACTGCCGGCGCATCCATATAGGCAAACTAAGCAACTGCCCAGGGCGGCACTTTGGCGAGGGCGGTGAAATGTGGGCCAACTTATTCAGGAGCAAAATTGCAGCGTAACCATTAACTGCAGGTTCGCTATATACACGTTGTGTAAGCACCTGCAGCCGCCTCCGGCCCCCGGCATACTTTAATGGCGTTGCCTCTTTGAGCGCACTAGACTATTCCTGATATGTGTATGGGATATTGGCCTTTTTGTGTGTTGTTGCTGGTATGGCGTGTTTCAAATAGAGGGACGGCGCCATTTCTTTTCCGCCTAGAGCGGCAGAAGTGCATGCAGCAGTCCTGCTCCCATCCACGGTGGCGTGTGTCTGGTCGTGATGAGATATCCTTCCATCCGTCCATTATCCGAGCCGCTTATCCTGCTCTCAGGGTCGCCGGCATGCTGGAGCCTATCCCAGCAGTCATTGGGCGGCAGGCGGGGAGACACCCTGGACAGGCCGCCAAGCCATCACAGGGCCCACACACACACACACACATTCATACCTAGGGACAATGTAGTACGGCCGCCTCACCTGACCTACATGTCTTTGGACTGTGGGAGGAAACCGGAGCCCCCGGAGGAAACCCACAAAGACATGGGGAGAACATGCAAACTCCACACAGAGGACGACCCGGGACGACCCTCCCAAGGTTGGACCGCCCCGGGGCTCGAACCCAGGACCTTCTTGCTGTGAGGCAACCGCGCTAACCACTGTGCCACTGTGCTGCCCTGAATGAGATATATCAACCCCCCCGCCCCCCTTTTTTTCTTCCCAATTGTTTCTGGCCAATTACCCCAATCTTCTGATCTGTCCCGGCTGCTGCTCCACCCCCTCTGCCGATCCGGGGAGGGCTGCAGACTACCACATGTCTCCCCCCGTACATATAGTGTCGCCAGCCGCTTCTTTTCACCTGACAGTGAGGAGTTTCCCCAGGGGGCGAAGCGCATGGGAGGATCATGCTATCCCCCCCGACAGGCGCCCCCAGTTCCCCCTCCCCCCTGGACAGGCGCCCCAACCGACCAGAGGTGCCGGTGCAGCGACCAGGACACATACCCACATCCGGCTTCCCACCCGCAGACACGGCTAATCGTGTCTGTAAGATTCGAACCCGTGTTACCTCCGGCTTGGTCAGGCAACGGAATAGGCCACCACGCTACCCGGATGCCCCCTAGATGTATCAAAATTTGCGTAGAACATTTTCAGGATCAACAGCAGCTAAATCTGTGCAGCCGTTCCCAACTGTTGTTCATTTGCAGTGCTGAAAATCACACACGGTGCCCTACTGAAAGCATATAGCACAGGGAGGGAGGCGGAAGCCAGATCTAGCATGTTCTTTGGAAGCCACGAGCTGCTAAGGTGTTTGTTGATACAGGCACAGTGCAAGTCAATTATATATTAATGAGTTGTGCGTGCTTGTGCAACTGCAAAGCCACAGCACGCAGCACAGCCCTGCTCGGCACATGCTGTATGTGTGCATACGCAGGCACAAACACATGGAGGCACATGTGCAGGGCATGCAGAGCTCGTCTCTGTGTCCTCTGTCACCCGTCCTCGTCCTTCCTTGGTGAAGAGACGATTTACGAGAATCCCCACTGGAGCCGTTTCACGCCATCGGCTCGTGGAGGCTAACGTTATAACTTTATGTCAGGACAAAAGCGCCTTGAACACATAGTCTCTCTCTCTCTCTCTACCCCCCTCTCGCTCTCTCTCTCATTCACACACACATACACACACTTGCACGAGGGAAAACTCGTCATGAATTCTCTGACATGCGCCTCCTCACAGCGCTTCACATCATGCACAAATATGCTCAGACATGCGTCTGCACATGAACACCCTCTTCCAGACAAACATGGCTGCACACACAAAGAGGTAAACACACACCAACCTATGTGCATGAGGACAACTGCAGTGAGCACAAACACACATGCACATAGGCGATATCGCACATCGGTATAATGTATGTACATAAAGACGGCGTGGACACACGGCCACACACATATTGTGTGTGCACATAAACTTGTTATTTTTAAAAGCACAAAGGAAGTTTCACACCTCTCCAGAGGGCTGTTTGGTGGACAATTGGGTTATTTCCATTCACACCTGATATAACTGGATGTTACAGGAGGTGTGTGTATGTGTGTGTGTGTGTGTGTGTGTGTGTTTCTTTATGAGCTCTGTTTCTGATGGACTGAATACTATCAATAACTTTGAGATAACACTAGACCCATACATACTGACCGATGCCATCAAAACCAGCTGTGAACAGGCAGGATTTAGACTAATAAGGGGTACCACTGAACAGATTTACTTCAAAAAAGCCTTTGTCTGGGTTTGGCATGAAGGTTTATGGCAGGTGCTCAGAAACTACAACTTTGACAATAGCATCAAACAAGTCATTCAGTCGCTTGATAAAGAATCAAGCAGTGCAGTTCTCATGAATAACCACCTTGGGGAGTTCGCCAAGGGTGTCTGCTCACCCCGGTGCCATTCAATGTCTTCCTGGAGAACATCATGCATGAGACACTACAAGACTTCCTTGCCTCCATATCCATTGGAGGAAGATCCATATGCAACCTCTGTTTCACTGATGACATTGACCTTATGGGAAACAGTGAAATAGAAGTCCAGGACCTTACCACCATGCTGGAGAAGGCAACTGGTGTGTATGGAATGGAAATATGCACTGAAGAATGCAAATTCTTGTCAGAAACCACAGTCAACAAACACCAGCCAACACCGGGATGAATGGGCAAAAACTGGAAGAGGTGAATGATTTTAAATACCTCAGGTCTTTGTGAGTAATGAGGGAGCTCTGCAAAATAAATTATAGCAAGAATTGGCATTGCAGCCTCAGCCATGATAAGACTTATAGCACTTGGATAAGCATTACCATCAGCTTCCCTGTGAAGATCGAGCTCTACAATTCACTGGTAGTCTCCACTCTTGTTAATGGATGTGAGAGTTGGACACTCACAGCAGATATTGAATGCAGGATACAGGCATCTGAGGACAAGTACTACAGAAGAATGCTCCGCAACTCGTACTTGGAACATAGGACAGCACAATATGTAAGACAGCCAATCACCACCCCTGTGGGAGAACAGGAAACACTATCCACAACTGTTAAGCGCCGCAAACTTACCTGGCATGGACATGTCTCACGACACATCTCCCAGTCAAAGACCATCCTTCAGGGGACCGTAGAAGGCAAACCACGAAGAGATAGAGAGAGAAAATCCTGGCTAGACAGCATCAAGGAATGGACTGGCTGTAGCTTCTCAACCCTAAGTCTCACAGAAGAAGACCGAGAGCTGTGGAGATTCCTGACTGCCCAAGTATTCACTGGGACATTGGGCTGAGTGAATATATTTACGAGGTCAGATTTGAGTTTTTAAGCCTAAGAGTGAGGACAGTTTTGCAAATTGAGGACAATTTGGACAGTCCTCACTTCTTTAAGGTTTTATTTTAGGGTATGGATTTGAATTTAGGGTTAGGATTAGGGTTAGGTTAAAGTTAGGGTTAAGATAAGAGCTATGGTGAGGCATGTAGTTCTGATGGTTAAGGGTAGAGGTTAAGGGAATCAATTTAGTGTTGGCAATTGAGGGCCCTCTCAAGTAGGTATAGAACGACGTGTGTGTGTGTGTGTGTGTGTGTGTGTGTGTGTGTGTGATGGCTGCCAGTGTTCAGTACCAGTGTTTGTGTGCACTTGCTTGTATTTGTGGGGGCAAATTAGTTTTGTTTACACATATATTTGTATTGGTACGGGTATGTATTTCTTTGTGTTTTTGTATGCTAGTGAGTGAGAGAGAAACATTTTCGCAAAAAATGCAGGAGTGTGCCACAGTTTCCGCCATCCACACAGCAGATAAATCTCTCTCCGTCCTACCTACCTGGCCCGTCCTGCCGGGGGAATTTATCCTAACTAAAAACAGCTCCAGCAGTTTGCTGTCCAGCCTGCCCGCCCTTACTGTGTTCCTGTGGCCTCTGTAGTAGCCTCTCTTACGTATGACATATTACCTTAACAGCTCCATATACACTCCCACAGGGTTTCATTACTCCTAAGCTCAGACAAGCAGCCAACCATAGCCAATGGGTCATAAGGAGGGGGAGAGAGAGAGAGAGGGCGGGAGGCTGAGATGGAGGCAGAGATGGACGGAGCGCTATTAAGCGGGGCAGTGGTGATAGAGAGGAAGAGGAAGAGGGAAAAAAAGATAAGAAAAGAGTGGGAGAGACAGAGATGGGGGGAGTAATAAAAAATGATGGGGGCTAATAAGAGGCAGAGTCAAACGCACAGAGAGAAAGGTTAATAGATGCCTTATTAGAGACTTATTCCCAGCAGAGCTTTTTCAAACTGTGCAGTTAGCGGACTGTGAAACATGCACGGTTGTTAACGGTGAGGATATTGCACGCTACAATAGGCCGCATCATTAGAGCATCATATTAAAAAATCATCACCGGCTCCTTGCAATATGCTGAACATTTTGGAAGTTAGATTTTGGATATGGTAAGTTAGCGTCCTCTATCACTCACTTTTTGCAAGTAAGCAGCAGTCGTTCAGAGTTCTGACCGCATTGTAAACATGGTCCAAATGCTGTTTCTTCTGTGTGAACGTCCCACCTTTCAGTGGGTAGTTTGAAAGCAGTTGGTAACCGAGACATTGTGTTGTTCCAGTGTTTTCTCCACTTTCACTCAATATTATAACTCGCGCCTATGGTCATTCGATGAACAACGACAGATGTGCCAGAATCGGTCCTTGTTACCATTGGTGTGCACTGTCCACGATGACAAGTCAAACCATCCGACCTGAGCTGTCCCCCTACTATACTACTCGTTCCTAATCCTTCAGATGGTCTTCAGCTGTCTTCAGAATGTCTTCAGATGGCAACATGCCCAGAATTTCCAGTAACCGTGGCGGCAGTGATGTAGCCAAAGGGAAGGCATTGTCATGCCAGGCGTGCCCGTGAGTGGATATTTCGAAGGAGAGCATCACTTGTTGATTTAACTGAGACCGAATTCGCAGATACGGGTTGCCAGGTCAAACAATCCTTGCTGTACTTGATGATATCAAGGATGACATTGAGCCTGCCTACTGTGTTCTTGGCACAAAGCCACCACTTATGCTTTGCCACATGGATAATTGCAATCGGATGCAAATGAAGTGCAAATTGCACTCGGTTGCAAAACTTTATGGGCTTTGTTTGCGCTGTAACATCATTCGCGTTGTATCTTTTGTGAATCAGACCTTGAGACGGGGCAGATAGCGGTTGCACGTGACGCGCAATCCATTCTTGGGGAATTCGCTCGTCAATACAGAGTGAGTCTTACAAACACAAGAGACATCCCCATATAGAAACAGATGAAAGAGGCGGGGGAGTCAACAGATAATTAGAGTAGTTATAATTACAATTAAATTAAGTTCTCTTTCAAATCAGACATCCCGATAAATGAGTGGAAAGTATTGTTCTTGCAACTGCATTCATAATTATTTTTTTTACTCAATATACTTCATCAGTGCAGTATAACAAATATTACTGGGACCACTACAGAAAACTGCAGATGAGCATTTAATATCCAGGAATTCACATTATAGACACTAACACTGACTATTCCTCTAACAAATTGGCCACAATTTCGAATATTGACCATTCACGGTCCAGGCATATGCTAGGTTCTGTGCTAGTCTTTTTTTTATTCTATAGAAAACGAAGCTTTTCACAAATACCTGAAATAATTTCCCCCGGGTGTCTCCCAGCGAGTGTCTCACTGTCAACATTGTCCTACTGTTAGGAATAATGAGGTGCTGGGTTGATAACTGAGCTATTGTTATAGAGGAAGTAGTTTGGATGAACAGACAGAAGAACATATGGACAGACACTGATGAGTTATTGGGCAGAGCCTATGGAGATGGCTGGATAAATGAAAGAATAAAGTAGTAGATGGAGAGCGATAAAGATAAGAATTATTATTGATTTTTGGATGGATGAGTGGATAGAAGAGAGATTACATTGAGTGAGTATTTTGAGAAGGGAATATTGGAGTATGTGCTAGGGATGTCCCAGTACACCCTTGTAATATCATCCACAGGCTGAGTCTATTATTCTTACTGAACAATGTCAACCTAGGACAAAAATGGATGACACATATTAGTTTCTCTGATTGACAACAAACAACTTTCAGTAGAAGGAAAAAAAGTTTCTCTCTGTTGCATGGGTTGTTTAGCTGTGAAGGCATTTGGCCTAACGCAAGAGCCATGAAAACACAAAGCTATGTCCATACAGTCTTCATACAGATTACGTAATCAGGTCACAGTACAGGATGACATCACTCATTGAATCATTAGAAACGCAGCTGGACCAGGTGTGGAATCTGGTCGGAGCTTGACAGAATTGTCTTCTAGAGTCTGTCCCTAGACAAGAAAAGAGAGGGATTGGGATTAGAGAGGGGAAAAAAAAATGTAGCCGAGTGGAAAATGCGAAGTTCCCACTAAAGCCACTAGGCGGCACTGTGCCCTTGTGGGTAACCCCCCCCAATTTGAGATTCGCGCCCACGGAAATAGCGCGAGAGGAACAGGAAGTGGAGGGTCTTCCGCGTAAAGCGGCTAGCCTGCTTTTCTGCGGAGCATTTGCCGTTTTAAAAGGGGTAAATATGCTTAAAATGTTATTTCTGTACAAAATGATCAAGAGACGGACATTAATACGGGTGTATAGAAGGACAACATGTAACGTTTACCGCCGATGGTGATGTAGTTGGTGCGATGTTTACAGATTCTACCTACACGTGCTGAGCGACTCCTGAGAGGACCGTGAGGTTGACAACGTACTGAAAGCGCCGTAAGTTTATTTTACAGAGGTGCATTTTGTTATAATTCGTGTTTGAGACCATTTAATGTGTGCACGTTGGGCCTAAAACAATGTTTTATTTTCGCTGTGTAGCGCTGTACGGGGTTGAATGGCTGCCGCCATTTTGTGCATTTGAGTTAGCGCACAGATAAAACGTTGTGTTTTGAGATATACTGCGCATTTCATTTGGATTTAATTCAATATTAAAATACCAGATGTTTCATGTTTTATAGAAACTGACTTTATGTTGTTTTGTTCATTTTATTTTGTTTTGTGTTAACAGAAGGGTTACCTCTACAGTTATTCATGCACTTTATATTTGGTTCCTGATTAGATACTGGTTTCTGTTGGCCCTTTAAGTTAACCTAAGATTTTGGGCACTCTATTTGAGTGTTAAAGCACTTCATAGGGGTAAATTGGTGACCTGGAGCCTCATGTATCAATCGTCACTACGGGCACATTTGTGCCTACACACCCATGGGATTGTTCAGCCCTGAAGTTTGTCTCAGAGACCAGTGTAGAACCTGGGTAACTCCTGAGTTTAGACACCGACTGGCTAACACTGATGTCTTTGTAAGTGATTACTCATTGCAAGAGGTAGACAATAGATGTTAGGAGGAAGGAATTACAAATAACCATCATGTTTTGCTGCTGTCTGTCAAGACAGTCTTGAGGGCTAAAAAATTCCATTGGTCTGTATGCGGAAATTTGCCCATAGTAATGACTGATACATGAAGCCCCAGAAATAATGCTTTTTTTCCCTTCTTTTTTGGATCTATAAGCTACGTTTTGAAGTGAGACATTGTGTCTAAAGTTGCAAATCTGGTGAAATTTCAACGAGACAGGGTACACACACACACACACACACACACATATATATATATGTGTGTGTGTGTGTGTATGTGTATGTATATATACACATATATATGAAAGCAAATAAAGAAAAAATACAGCATAAAAGAACATATAATAAAATAATCTGTTTAAGATGAGTCTAAACTAGCTAAACTAGATGGTATAACCGAAAAACTCATAACATGACATTAAGAAGTAGCCCATCGTTCAAACCCTTGGGAGACAAAATCTGTAAAGTGAAGATCCAAAAAACGTCACGTCTCTTTAACAGCAAGTCAGAATCACCACCTCTGGGTTGGTAGGCTGGCGTTTTCAATGCCAAAAAAGTAGAAATAGAAATATTGTGTTTTTCATCGCTAAAATGTACAGCTTGGGATGATCTCAGTCATGGAGCATTATACATAGGAACGAACGTAAAACGTATTATATGCATTTTATGTTCACTTATATGTTGCTTCAGCTTTCTGGTAGTTTTACCTACATACGTTAAACCATATGGACTGGGAATGAGAAATGGCCCTGGATTTTTTGACTCAGACTGCCCCCCCCCCTTCAGTGGTACACCACCACCCACACAAACCACTGGGAAAACTCTAGGTGCTCCAGATGGCCGGTCCGCCATTGCACATATGGACAACGTAGCATGTACACAACATGTGTGGAGCCACAAGTAATAACACTCTTTATGGAAAAACAACTTAAAAAACACTGGGTCCTGAAACATGCACGGTTATAGCGTAGTGGCATGCTGGGAGGATTACATGGGTTCTTCAGTTTCCCAGTCATATTTTTAATTCTTTGATAATCTTCAATATCACGTTTGTGTTTCTTCAGCTTGGTAGCCTGTAGCTTGTCTATGTTGGTTTGCAGATTATTTTATAGCCGGATCAATAACTGACAAGTCGGCTCCAAAGTTCTGTTGAAGACTTTCTATTTGTGTTTGACTTTAGTCTTTAATTAACGTGCTTCCACAGATCCTCGTTCGATGATGAGCGGCATGCGGTCCAAGGAACATTTATTAAGGATCTCTCCCCATCGTTGAACAAAGTTCTCATCTGATTTCCCAATAGTTGCAGCTTTTTCAATCCGTGGGAATCTTTTTTATTTCTCCAGTATTCGCTCAACGCTGAGCCATGCATCGAGAGACGTGTTTGTTTGATCCAGTCTCTCTGGTTTAATTTTCAAGGTCTTCTGTGGACACAGCTCTTTCCGTTTCAGTGTTCAGGATTAATATCCTCTGAGCATCTTCATTTGAAAATTCAAGTATATTAGCGCAATTCTGAGTAAGCGCATTGATCTTTTGAAAGGAGCTCATTTAGGAATAAAAAACCCTCCAGAACAATGGTTTATGCAAGCGAACTGGCTGCCAAAAGAAAAAGCCAAACCAAGTTTGGCTGGAACATCAAGCGGCAGACCTTTTGCACACCTGTAGATCGACAGGTGCCCGGGAGAAGATCATGGATAGACAAGGCAAAAAAACAAAACAAAAATCTACCCAATGGGAACTACTGTCGTGGTAGCTGTGCACAGTGACACAACACTTACAAAACAAATACTTAGTTACTTACTTAGTTACTTAGTTACTCAGTTTTTGTCATCCTCACACAAGAGTGTTTTCCATAAAGAGTGTTATTACTTGTGCCTCTACACATGTTGTGAAGATGCTATTTTGTCCATGTGCTTTAACGTCTGTAGGAAAGCTTAATGGACGTATAAGTGAAGATAAAAGCACTGTACGTAGGAATGACTGCGATTATCCAAGAGCTGTATATTTTAATGATGAAAAACACAACATTTCTACTTTAGGTTTTTGTGGCGATGAAAAAGGTCAGCCTATAGAGGAGGTGAGCTTGACTTGCTGTTAAGTAGAGTTGTCCGGATCATCACTTTACAAACCTTGTCTCCCAAAGGTTTGAATGATGAGCTACTTCTTAATGTGATCATATGAGTTTTCCGGACATGCCGTCTATTTTGGACTCAACTTAATCAGATTGTTTTATCATTTCGTGCTACATTTTCATCGTTATTTGCTTCCTTATAGTCTATTTTTTCTCTCTTATACCATTTCTTCTTTTCTGGTCAAGGGATTGACTCTAGAAGACCAACCAGATTAAGTGTTCATCTTGGTATGGCAGCTTTTCTTTATTATGACTAAGTGCATTATTCTGTATGTTATATGCTCATATTTGAGGCCTGTGGTACCATGATGTGATCATATATACTTCATTGATTCGGTTAGTGACGTCAGTCGGGAGTGGGACCTGATTGGTCCAGGTGTGCTTGTAATGATTCAATGAGTGATGTCATCCTGTAGTGGGACCTGATTGGTCCACGTGGGTCAACCAGCTGATTTAAGATGGTTTCGCCTTTTTTTAGGTAAAATAACCCAATGAAGGTCTGTGTACTAAAACGGCGTAATTAGTTATTAAAAATGTCCCTGACTAAGTATAGAGGACGGTGTGCAGGAGATTTTTCTTCTGTTCTTTGAGCGTCAATATTGGAGAATATAAAAATGCCTGTAGACCTAAATGAATATAAATATAATAGGCCTACATGTAAACACTGCATCATAATGTTTGAGTAATTTAGGATATATTGTACCTCATTTTGAAATAAATATGCCCTGTGCCTATGTGTTTAAATTTAGGTGGAAATGCTGTTCTCGGCTGAGCTGTATTGAAACCCACAAGAACGGGGTTTGGATAATGATTATTTTCCTTTTTGTCAGTTTGGATAAAAACCTCTCACAAAGAAAGTGGCACACATGCACATAGGAGGAATGTGGGTTAAGCAAACAAACCTCCCACGCACTAATCTCTCTCAGAACCGGCGAGACTGTTAATGTTGCGGTATTTTTATACATTTAATGCCAATTCTGATGGCAGCACTTTGATTTGTACTGTACTTTGATTTGAACTTGTAATGCTTTTAATGTTCTTTTTCAATCTTAGGTTTTTTTTTTTTTTTTTTTTGTGCCTCAGTGTAAGAGTAGCATCTGATCCAGTCTCTAGAACAGTGTTTCTCAACCCAGTCCTCAAGGAACCCCTATCCTGCAGATTTTCATTGTAACCCTGCATAGGTAGCCCTGCTTGTACTTACTCGACCAATCATCTCGCAGCACTTAATTATGCAAGGTGTGCAACATCTGACAAAATTCATTGCTGATTGGTTGAATAACTACAAACAGGTACCTATTCAGGGTTGCAAAGAAAATATGCAGGATAGGGGGTCCTTGAGGACTGGGTTGAGAAACACTGCTCTAGAATCTGTAGGCATGGGACGAGATTTTGTTACCGGAAGCGTTCTGGTTTCCTTTTCCGTTTTAGTCCGGGTACTGTTGACCAATCACGTTTGAGTAACAGTTTGTTAACAGTCATGGCATGTTGTTAACAGTCCCTGTGGGGAGCGAAAGAGATGGAATCGCCTACAAAAAGTATCGATGTTCGTGTATTTCGTGGAGAAACGTTCGACTCGTGTCGACTACTTGAGAAACAACCCTGTCGTAGACGTCGTCTCTCGGCTCTCGATCAGCTGCTCAGGTTCTTCCAAATTGTCCCCCCCCCCCCTTTTTTTTTTCTTTCCTCTCATAATCTGCCGTTCTTCAGGGGTCTTTTTGAGACGATAAGTCCGGTGGTACACACATTCAATTGACGGACACGTTGCATTCAACAATCAAGACACGCGTAAGGGCAAACTCGGGCAGTTAGGACTGTTTCCCGAAACCGACACTGATTTCTTTTACGCATTTCTCGTGAACACATATTTAAAGCTGGAATATGCGACTTCTCTGCCTTAATAAATCATTATTCTATCCACCTGGACCATGGAGTCAGGTTACATATTACTACCAGTAATCTTTACCAAGGCTGGAGACACTTCAGTCTCCATACAGCACTGGTGAAATTGTTTTGGGGTGTGTCACACTAAACTGGTGCAGCAGGAAACAACGCCACAGGAAAAAATTAAAAAAATAAAATGGTGCAGATGGCAATGACAATCAATATTACTGTAAAACAATGTAAATAGGTATTTTGATGAAATCTATAAGACTGTAGCGAATTCGGGGGCAGCCGGGAACCGCCGCAGCCGGGACGCGAACCCGGGTCTCCTGCACCACGGGGGACTATGTTAACCAGTCGACTAAAAGATCCAACTCGTTAGCCAACGGGCTAGCGAGTGTAATCAGCTGTGGTTATTAGGCTACCCCGTTCCTTCTGGAAGTGCGTCCCCGCGCTTCAGCATACCAGCGCCCTCACGCCTCTGGGCGCACACGCTTCCGATGGCCTCACGGTCTCACCGTCCCACTTCTGACACCAGTGTAGCGAATTCAAGCTGGGAACTGCCGCAGCCGGGACACAAACCCGGGTCTCACGTACCACGGGTGACTACGTTAACCGGTTGACTAAAGGGCCTAACCCGTTAGCCAACGGGCTAGCAAGTCTAGTCATCTGTGATCATTGTAGTACATTTGGCTGTCTCTGTTAGCACTGTTCCACTGTGATATTGACTGTCTGTCCTGCAGAACCGCCACGCCGGCATCACGTTTCAAATGCATAGAATCACGAGAAAGGTTGCAGATTGCAGCTTTAAGAGAAATTTAAGCTACTGTTCTTGCATGAGACCCAACATCATACTGTAGCATGCTGATATAGCTGATGCCAGTATTGCACCATCCCTAATGGTTGCAGATTGCAGCTTTAAGAGAACTTTAAGCTACTGTTCTTGCATGAGACCCAACATCATGCTGTAGCATGCTGATATAGCTGATGCCAGTATTGCACCATCCCTAATGGTTGCAGATTGCAGCTTTAAGAGAAATTTAAGCTACTGTTCTTGCATGAGACCCAACATCATGCTGTAGCATGCTGATATAGCTGATGCCAGTATTGCACCATCCCTAATGGTTGCAGATTGCAGCTTTAAGAGAAATTTAAGCTACTGTTCTTGCATGAGACCCAACATCATACTGTAGCATGCTGATATAGCTGATGCCAGTATTGCACCATCCCTAATGGTGTACCCTCTCTGCCAAATACCCCTTACAACTGGTGAAATACAAGTGCATACTATTATTATGCTGCGCTGTACGCTGCTCTTGATGCAGTGCAACATGTTAATTGTAGTTTAACACCTTTGCCGGTGGCAACAAAGCGGTTGTAGCGCGTGAAGGCTGTAGGCTGAGGACGCACTGTACCGTAAAGTGCAGCTGAACGCTACGTCAGCAGCATCCATCTCAGATATACGGTTTGATGTCGGCAGTGATCATGTTTTTCATACCGCTTTTCTCTCTCCTGTGATCTATGCCTGCTGACATTTGCACACAGACCGCCTCTGGTCTGAATGCCTGTGTGTGTTCATGAGTGAACGAGAGAGGGGAGGTAGTGTAATGCACCCCCCCCCAACGGATAAATAAATACCGTGTAGCCTGTACACATGCAAATACAGGCTAAGCAGGGCGTTGGAGAGACAGATCGGCTGACATGCAAGAGCCTCTGGGGAGGTGAGATACAACACAGGGCGCTCAACAACTTCCTCCGTCTCATGTTTTGTTTTGTGTTTGTTTTCTTTATTTCTATTTAGGACCTGCGAGCTTGTACTGTTGGATGTAAGGTGGTGGAGATGTCTGCAGGGCAACACAGAGGTCCTGGCTAGAGTCAGAGCAGAGCCTCCTGCCCAAGGTCTAGGGTCAAGCCACTGTGAAATGGATTACTTCTTACCAGGATGGTTTAATTTCGTCTTGCTATGCTAAAAAAGAGAAAAAAATTACCCCTATAAAAGCCTGTGGACAAAAATAGAGAGTCAAGCTCGCTGAGTTGGAAGAAATGGCTCCGAGGGGAAAATCAAGCTCCTCCAGGTTTTTAAAAAAACAGTTAACAGGGGGTGGGAGGACAGCTCAAGTCTCACTTTATCATTCAAAACAGTAGTTTTACACAGTGTTGTTGTAATTTGTATTCTCAAATTAACACCAGAATTATATCCTGCATGTTAATGGAAGTCGCAAGAAGGTCGTGGGTTCAAGCCTCGGGGTAGTCCAACCTTGGGGGTCGTCCCGGGTCGTCCTCTGTGTGGAGTTTGCGTGTTCTCCCCGTGTCTGCATGGGTTTCCTCCCGTTGTTCCGGTTTCCTCCCACCGTCCAAAGACATGTAGGTCAGGTGATTCGGCTGTACTAAATTGTCCCTAGATGTGATTGTGTGTGTGGGTCGGCTATGTGATGGACTGGCGGCCTGTCCAGGGTGTCTCCCTGCCTGCCGTCCAATGACTGCAAGGATAGGCTCCAGCATCTCACAACCCCACTGAGGATAAGCAGCTTGGATAATGGATATATATATATATATATATATATATATATGTGTGTGTGTGTGTGTGTGTGTGTGTGTGTGTGTGTGTGTGTGTGTGTGTGTGACATCATGACCTATACATAAATATGAATGCATCTATATCAACATGCGTTACCTAAAATATAACATCCCATATGTGTTAACGATTCAGTCTTTTTCATTTTATTGACTAAGACTTACCTCCTTCTTAATGCTGCATCATTACTTACACATTTTCAAATGTTCGATATGCGATTTCGGAACAAAACTGCTTATTTCCTTCACTGTGATCCCTGAAATCCACTATTTGGATCTGCATACAGTCCAATTATCCGTGCAGGAGCCCTGACCCTGACCTTTTCACAATCAAATCCCTGCACTTTCCGGATCTAATCCCTCTCTTCTCTGACACTAAACCCTTAACTTTCATGTTCTAAATCTCCCTGCTTTCCAAGCGCTAAACCATCCACTTTGTAGGACTAAAATCCTGTCCTTTGTGGTACTTAAACCCCTGATTTCAGTAATTTGCATCATATTCACTACTTTGCTCGTTACGACTGTTATGTCCCATGTTTTTTTTTTTAATGTATGAAATTCACTAACTTTAACAGTAGAGTCCTGCCCCTCTCCAGGAATCTGGTACCAGAGCCCATGCTGTGTGTGGAGGTGAGCCCAACTATATGTAGTTGGTACCGCTTCACCTCCCGCACCACCTCGGGCTCCTTTGCCGTCAGAGAGATGACATTCCATGTCCCGAGGACCAATCTGCGATGGCGGAAGTTGGCACACCCCGGTCCCTGCCTTTGCCTGCTGCCCGGCCTGCATCGCACACTACCCCAATGTTTATCCCCGTGTGTGGTGGGTCCACGGGTGTGTTTGGTGGGTCTATATGAGCCGTAGTATTCTGTGGGTATTCTATGATCGGGAGATTGACAGGCGGAGTGGTGCAGCATCAGCAGTAATGCGGACGTTGTACCGAACCGTTGTGGTGAAGAGGGAGCTGAACCGGAAGGCAAAGTTCTCAATTTACCAGCCAGTCTTCGTTCCAGCCCTCACCTGTGGTCATGAGCTTTGGGTAGTGACCGAAAGGGTGAGATCGTGGATACTGAAATGAGTTTCCTCTGGAGGGTGTCTGGGCTCAGCCTTAGAGATAGGGTGAGGAGCTCGGACATCTGGAGGGAGCTCGGAGGAGCGCCGCTGCTCCTTCGCGTCGAAAGGAGCCAGTTGAGGTGGTTCGGGCATCTGATCAGGATGCCTCCTGGGCGCCTTCCTTTGGAGGTTTTCCGGGCACGTCCAACCCCGGGGTGAACCCAGAACTCTCTGGAGGGACTACATGTCCAATCTGGCCTTGGGACATCTTGGGATCATCAGGAGGAGCTGGAGGCTGTTGCTGGGGAGAGAAGGGACGTCTGGAGTGCCCTACTTAGCTTGCTGCCACCGTGAACCGACCCCGGAGAAGCGGCTGATGATGAGATGAGATGACTAACCTTTTCCACCGTTCCCCTTCGTATTGTCAGGCACTGGATAAGGAGCAAAGCTCGTCTGCTAAATGTCACCGCTGTAATGAAGTAAATGCATTGAGTTGTAATAATTCCAACTAAAAAAAAGAAAATTCTTCTACGCTAGTCCACTTGACAAATCCTGCGACAGCAGACGACGGGGAACAAGCAGAGATATGAGGACGTCCGTTTCTTTTTCACTGACTTTGCTCCCACTAGAAAATCGGCCCCAAGCCGACATCTGCTTTATCAAATTACTCGGGGGAAGGAAATCAGAGGCGTCCACTCTTGTCAAGAGGACCGAGCCGCTGATATTTGGGCAAAGATGTTCGCTGCGGCGGAAGAGTTTGCACAGAGGACATCGCTCCTTGTTGGCAGATAAGATTTTCCGCTTTGCTAAGAAATGTCACGGAACGTCTGCAGCTCTCTGTATCTGAACTCGGCCACAGAGGGGGGGGGGGAGAGAGAAGGAGGTTCCTCAGCTGACAAGTGCCGAAGAAAATCTCAGCATTACTGCCCTTATCATCACCCCTCCCGTCATCCTATCACACCCGGCCTGCGTTTATCTCTGGATTTCTCGTTCTTTCTTTGCCACTCGGCTCTGTCCTGCCTTGCTCAGACACGGGCAACACACAGGCCCGAAAGCCATCGCGTCTCCATCAGCATCCATCAGGACTCTTCAGAAGAACCAGTGCAGCGTTACTGGCTTCGTGGGGAGAGACGGCGCTGGTGAGGGGGTGGGATGTGGAGGAGGCTGGATTTGGACTTTTACCTTCCTTTCATCTTTGATCAAGAAACGCTCTGGCACAGCACCTGTCAAATCTCCAAACACCACAATCCAAACTCGCTTTGAGTGCGCGTGTGTGCGTGTGTGTGTGTGTGTGTGTGTGTGTGTGTGTGTGTGCGGTATTGGGAGAAAGACAGACGGAATATTCTGGAATGCATGCATGTTGAGTGGGTTGTGTGGGTAAAGGGACATCGTGGGCAGATGAGACGTGCGCATGTGTGTGGGTGAACACAACGGAGGTAGTGTGTCGGGTGTGTGCACGTTTCCATGAGATTTCATGAAAGCTTGTGTGTGTGTGTGTGTGTGTGTCGTATAGGAAAATGAGAAACGGGAGCGCAGATAGAAATGTCCAGTTTCGTGCAAGTGCATGCCAGCATGATTGGAGATTAATTGAAGGTGCACGCGGGGTTTATTTGCCCCACACCGCGTGCCCTCTCGGTCCATCTACATGTCTTCATCGGTCGTGTGGATGTGTTTCAGTGGTGCAGGATGCAGGAGTGTGTAGCCTCCCACCAAAGCAACATCTAAAAATACATCTTCCACAATTGAGCTCTCTTTTATCCTCCCCCCCCCCGTTTCTCTCTCACTCTGAACACCTTGTCCCCTGCTGCTCTTGACCCACACACACACACACAGACATGCACACAAACAGACACGCACACACGCACACGCACACACAGACATGCACACAGGCTGCATGCATGCATGCATGCACAAACGCACACACATGCAGACATGCACACACAGTCACACGCACGTGCATGCACGCAGACATGCACACACACAGACACGCACACAGGCGCACACAGACATGAACACATGCACACACGCATGCATGCACACACAGACATGCACACACATATGCATGCACACACACACACACACACAGACATACATGCACACACACAGACACACGCACACACAGACATGCACACACACACACACACAGACATGCACACACACAGACACACACACACAGTTGTGTGGGCTGTATTGCACTTGATCATATTATATCCAAAGGGAGGTTGCTTTAGTTCATAAGTCATAACATGCCTGTCACAGCAGGCCACCAGCCCGGTGGCTCCTCGTGCCCCGTGTGTAGAGACAGAGCTCCATGTGAAAGAGCTGCCATTCCTGTTTAATTCCGTGTTTTTCATCCCTGTTTAATTCCGTGTTTTTCCTGAGCGGTTACCGGGCATGCTTCGAGCCGTTGTTAAAACGATGAGCAATTTTGCAAAACAGAAAATGAGCAGTCACTGGATGGAGGGGCTTAAGAGGATGCGTCGCCATGGTAATTACATCATTTCACCCGGTGTCCTGGTCACAATCGAGTCGAGTGAGTCGATATCTCAGCGTTGTCGATCAGCCGAAGACGAAACACAAACTCATTGTCAACTTGTAAAACTCCACCAGTCGTGGGAGGTAATGGCAGAGGAGGTTATGCCAGTAAGGGACTCCTTCTGTCTGCCGTGGCTGTATGAACTGAGCTGCAGCAAGCTGTCACACCTGGCTCTTAGGGGAGGAGGGACGGGGGGGGGCGTCGATGATGGATGGTTGATTTTTGGAGGGAGAGAACGGGTGAAGAGAGATGGCGAGAGGATGGAGACGGAGTAAACAGGAGGGATGGGGCGGTGGAAGTTTGTGTTGTGGACGAGAGTGATGAAAAGCTGGGGGAGAGGAGGATGAGGAGGAGGGAGAGAGGAAGACATTCGAGGGATTCGATAAAACAAAAACGGGGGGGGGTGAGAAAAGCAAGGGGGAGAGAAAACGAGAACAGTGTTCATGATAAAGGACGTGCCACGCCGTTTCCCTCCCTCTCCTTCATCACGTTCTCCTTCCCTCCTCTCCCTCCCTGCCTGAACCGTGCACCCCTGCTCCATCACTGTCTTTGTTTGCCACGCTGCCGGAGTGTTGGCGTGTCTGCGTGTGCACGTTGGGGCGCGTGTGCACGTGTCTCCGCTAATGAGAATATACGTTGTACCTGCATGACGCTATGTGTGCGGTAGATAGAGGGAGGAGAACGACTGAGAGAGGAACACAGAGAGAGAGAGAGAGAGAGTGAAAGAGAAGCGGATGAAAGAGTGAAAGGGAGTGAATCAGTGAAAGTGAGAGAGTGAAAGAAGCAAATGAAAGCAAGCGAGTGAATGAGAAGAGAATGACAGAGTGAAAGAGGCGAGCGAAAGAGCGAGAAAGAGAGTGAAAGATAAGAGAATGAAAGAGTGAATGAGAGAGAGGGCAAGAGAAGAGAATGAGAGAGAGTGAAGACATTGACCATGTACAGAGTCAGTGATCACAGCTTGGCCATAGAGACTGGCCGACACAGGCAGACCTGCTGCCGAGAGAAGACAGGCTGTGTCAGCTCTGTCCAGAGAGACAGGTGGAGACACAGCGACACTTCCTGCTACAATGTAGCACATACAAAGACTTAAGAACAAAGTTCTTCACAAAAATTAAACATAAATTCCAAGACTTGGACACTCTCTGACCAGATCAAAGTGACTTGGACACGCTCTCTGACCAGACCATAATGACTTGGACACACTCTCTGACCAGACCAAAATGACTTGGACACACTCTCTGACCAGACCAAAATGACTTGGACACACTCTCTGACCAGACCAAAATGACTTGGACACTCTCTGACCAGACCAAAATGACTTGGACACTCTCTCTGACCAGACCATAATGACTTGGACACACTTTCTGACCAGACCAAAATGACTTGGACACACTCTCTGACCAGACCAAAATGACTTGGACACTCTCTCTGACCAGACCAAAATGACTTGGACACACTCTCTGACCAGACCAAAATGACTTGGACACACTCTCTGACCAGACCAAAATGACTTGGACACACTCTCTGACCAGACCAAAATGACTTGGACACACTCTCTGACCAGACCAAAATGACTTGGAGACTCTCTGACCAGACCAAAATGACTTGGACACACTCTCTGACCAGACCAAAATGACTTGGACACACTCTCTGACCAGACCGAAATGACTTGGACACACTCTCTGACCAGACCAAAATGACTTGGACACACTCTCTGACCAGACCAAAATGACTTGGACACTCTCTGACCAGACCAAAATGACTTGGACACATACTCTGACCAGACCAAAATGACCTGGGCACCCTCTCTGACCAGACCAAAATGACTTGGACACACACTCTGACCAGACCAAAATGACTTGGACACACTCTCTGACCAGACCAAAATGACTTGGACACACTCTCTGACCAGACCAAAATGACTTGGACACACTCTCTGACCAGACCAAAATGACTTGGACACACTCTCTGACCAGACCTAAATGACTTGGACACATACTCTGACCAGACCAAAATGACTTGGACACATACTCTGACCAGACCAAAATGAATTGGACACACACTCTGACCAGACCAAAATGACTTGGACACACTCTCTGACCAGACCAAAATGACTTGGACACACTCTCTGACCAGACCAAAATGACTTGGACGCACTCTCTGACCAGACCAAAATGACTTGGACACACTCTCTGACCAGACCAAAATGACTTGGACACTCTCTGACCAGACCAAAATGACTTGGACACACTCTCTGACCAGACCAAAATGACTTGGACACACTCTCTGACCAGACCAAAATGACTTGGGCACTTTCTGACCAGACCAAAATGACTTGGACACTCTCTCTGACCAGACCAAAATGACTTGGACACACTCTCTGACCAGACCAAAATGACTTGGACACACTCTCTGACCAGACCAAAATGACTTGGGCACACTCTCTGACCAGACCAAAATGACTTGGGCACACTCTCTGACCAGACCAAAATGACTTGGACACACTCTCTGACCAGACCAAAATGACTTGGACACACTCTCTGACCAGACCAAAATGACTTGGACGCACTCTCTGACCAGACCAAAATGACTTGGACACACTCTCTGACCAGACCAAAATGACTTGGACACTCTCTGACCAGACCAAAATGACTTGGACACACTCTCTGACCAGACCAAAATGACTTGGACACACTCTCTGACCAGACCAAAATGACTTGGGCACTTTCTGACCAGACCAAAATGACTTGGACACTCTCTCTGACCAGACCAAAATGACTTGGACACACTCTCTGACCAGACCAAAATGACTTGGACACACTCTCTGACCAGACCAAAATGACTTGGGCACACTCTCTGACCAGACCAAAATGACTTGGGCACACTCTCTGACCAGACCAAAATGACTTGGACACTCTCTCTGACCAGACCAAAATGACTTGGACACACTCTCTGACCAGACCAAAATGACTTGGACACACTCTCTGACCAGACCAAAATGACTTGGACACACTCTCTGACCAGACCAAAATGTCTGGTCTTGTCTCTTAGGCTACAGCCTGAGAGACAAGCAGCACAACACATGACAGCTGTAGTCTCCTCACTACCCATGCTCCACCTTCTGATCTACTTCTGTTTCTCTACTGTTATGGCTGTGTTATTGTTTCTTTATCGATCGTTACAATGTTGTGTTGATGTTCATTATTAGCGTTATTGTGTACTGTCCACACTGTATTTTGATGCTTTGGCAACATTGTTGTAAAACTTTCATGCCAGTAAAGCCCTTTGAATTGAGCTGAACTGAGTGAAAGAGAGAGAGAGAGAGTGAGAGAGTGAAAGAGCGAGAGTGAATGAAAGTGAAAGGGAGAGAGTGAAAGAGAGGCAGAGCGAGTGAGATAGAGTGAGTGAAAGTGAAAGAGTGAGAGGGAGAAAGTGAAAGAGAGTGAGTGAAAGGCTTTGTTGAAGTAAATCTCTTCAGGGGTACCCCTTTTAGTCTAGATCCTGGTGTTCACAGCTGGTTTTGATGGCATCGGTCAGTATGTAGGGGTCTCAAAGTTATTGGTAGTATTCAGTCCATCATAACCATAACTCATAAAGAAACACACACACATCCTGTAACATCCTGTAACATCCTGTAACATCCAGTTATACCAGGTGTGAATGGAAATAACCCAGTTGTCCACCAAACAGCCCTCTGGAGAGGTGTGACACTTCCTTTGTGCTTTTAAAAATAACAAGTTTATGTGCACACACAATATGTGTGTGGCCGTGTGTCCACGCCATCTTTATGTACATACATTATACCGATGTGCGATATCGCCTATGTGCATGTGTGTTTGTGCTCACTGCAGTTGTCCTCATGCACATAGGTTGGTGTGTGTTTACCTCTTTGTGTGTGCAGCCATGTTTGTCTGGAAGAGGGTGTTCATGTGTCTGAGCGTATTTGTGCATAATGCGAAGCGCTGTGAGGAGGCGCATGTCAGAGAATTCATGACGAGTTTTCCCTCGTGCAGGTGTGTATGTGTGCTACGTCACCAGGGGGACGTAGCACGTGGGAGGATCACGCTATTCCCCGCCCCTCCTCGAACAGGCGCCCCGACCGACCAGAGGAGGCGCTAGTGCAGTGGCTGGGACACTTACCCACATCCGGCTTTCCACCCACAGACACGGCCAATTGTGTCTGTAGGGACGCCCGACCAAGCCGGAGGTAACACGGGGATTCGAACCTGTGATGCCGGTGTTGGTAGGGAATGGAATAGACCGCCACGCCACCCGGACGCCCCATGCAAATGTAATTTGAGGCTGTTTAGGGAGCGGTGCTGTGGCCTGTCTAACGTTAGCCCCCCCTGGCCCGGACCCCCGCCCTGTTTATTGCCGGCGGTTCTGACAGCCCGACACACCGGCTGGATCGGGGTATCGACCCAGTGCCCAACGTGCTGTTTGAATAATTTTTTTGTTATTTTATGTTTTCCATTTCCAGCAGTAATACCGCTAATGTGCCTCCGGAGAAAACCTCCTTGGAGCCGCAGTGAATCGAACGAGCCGGGTGAAGAGAGATAAGAGGTGGCTGCTGAAGAAGTTTTTGTTTTCCAAATGTTTTCATTTACCACTTCAGACACGATCTAATTCCGGCGTTGTGAGACGAGGACGTGTGAAGGCTCGATTCCCTGGGTTTTCACTGTCAACAAACGGATTTTAATTTAACGACAGACGGTAAGGAGTGACTCTGCTGTTGTCTCGCTGTGACGTTTTGCTTCTGTCTTGGTTAATAAGCTTTGGTTTGTTGCTGGTGGGGTAAGGACCCTCCTCAGCCGAGGGGCTGCTGGGGTGTGACGCACTGCTGGGTTCACGTCCCACATCCTGTCTTGCACTTAAGCTCCCAACAAATGTGAGCTGCAGCTGATAAGAGGTGGTGTCTGGCCTCTCGTGGAGGGAGAGGTCGAGTGATGTCGGCGGTGCGTTGGTGTCAGTAGTGTCAGTGGGCTGGGTGATGGCAGCACTGCAGCTGGCTGTGTTTTGTTTCATCGTATCTGACGTCCGGATACGGGCCGCTGGCTTGACTCTGATCCAACACGCTGAGGCTGTGTTGTGTCACGTCCTCCTAATTGCCGTCTCTGCTAGGAGACACACTGCTTACCCGTCTGATAAGGTCTCACTAAGTTGAGAGATATGCAAAAAAACAAACAAAAAACCGGCTGTCTTCATTATCGAGAACTTGCCTCCATTGAAACAGGTTCAGAACCTCCTCAGTACTGGTCTCGGTCTGCCACTATGCTGTTGCCCTTCTGTCTGTCTGTCTGTGTGTGTGTCTGTCTGCGTGTCTGTCTGCCTGTCTCTGCCTTGTTTAGGGGGATATATCTAAAATACAGAGGATCCAGTTTGTTCAGGGCTGCAGATTTACTCCAACACCTGTCTTTAATACACTAGACTGGTTATGTGTTGCAGTGTGTATCAGAGTTGTAGCGCTCCAGTATGTTGTAGCGCTCCAGTATGTTGTAGCACTCCAGTATGTTGTAGCATTCCAGTATGTTGTAGCGCTCCAGTATGTTGTAGCACTCCAGTATGTTGTAGCACTCCCGTATGTTGTAGTGTTCCAGTATGTTGTAGTACTCCAGTATGTTGTAGCGCTCCAGTATGTTGTAGCACTCCAGTATGTTGTAGCATTCCAGTATGATGTAGCACTCCAGTATGTTGTAGTGCTCCGGTATTTTGTAGTGCTCAAGTATGTTGTAGTGCTCCAGTATTTCGTAGCACTCCAGTATGTTGTAGCGTTCCAGTATGTTGTAGGGCTCCAGTATGTTGTAGCGCTCCAGTATGTTGTAACGCTCCAGTATGTTGTGGCACTCCAGTATGTTGTAGCACTCCAGTATGTTGTAGCACTCCAGTATGTTGTAGCACTCCAGTATGTTGTAGTACTCCAGTATGTTGTAGTACTCCAGTGTATTGTGGTGCTCCAGTATGTTGTAGCATTCCAGTATGTTGTAGCATTCCAGTATGTTGTAGCACTCCAGTATGTTGTAGCATGCCAGTATGGACTTGGTGTGGAGTTTTTATTTGATGTTCTCCGTCTCATCTCCAACTTCACACAGCACAGAGACTTGGACTCAAATCTCAGACTTGGTCTAAGGCGGTGCAAACTCCATGGTTTTTCAAGACCGGTTGGGTACAAGACTTCATTCTTTTATTTACTTTTAATGAATGTCAGCTGCCTTGAGGAGAATCAATGAACTAATCTCATTAATTTGTGACTTGTCTTTTTGTTATCAATGCACGTGTCTGAAACATGGCAAGGTTGGAATCTTGATAGCTTTTGGTCCCCAGAATTGACTCCGACCCCCCCCCCCAAAAAAAGGGAGTTGGTCTGGCCTTGGGTGGTCCTGACTACAAGGCTGTGGTGTGTCTGTGGTCAGTGGTGTTCTAGAGCAGCAGTGGTTTTGGTAGTTTTTCATGATTAGTATCAGAGTAGGACTCGTCCTCTGTTGTGACCTCTCCAGCAGTCTTCATCTGGAAGTCCTCTTCTGCTGCCCACTACCCCTTATCTTAGTCTCTCTCTCTCTCTCTCTCTCTCTCTCTCTCTCTCTCTCTCTCTCTCTCTCTCTCTCTCTCTCTCTCTCTCTCTCTCTCTCTCTCTCTCTCTCTCTCTCCCTCTCTCTCTGTATTGTCTGTCCTCTGCTGTCCCAGACTCTTATCTGGAAGTCTTTCACTCGTCTCTTTCCCCTCCTGCTTTCTCCCTCCATTGTAGCACATCTCATTTTCTCCCTAATCTGTCTGTACTGCTAATACTTTATTTATTAGCTACCGCCTGCTTTCTCACCATTATGTCTGTCTGTCTGTCTGTCTGTCTGTCTGTCTGTCTGTCTGTCTGTCTTTCTTCCTGACTGTCTGATGGTCTGTGTGTGCCTGTTTGTCTGTTGTATCTCCTCAACCCATCTGGTAGTGTTAGTCCATCTCTGTTTGTGTCTGTGTCTCCATATCATAACTGATCTGTCAGTTTAGCTTCAGAGACTTGTTCTTTTTCTTTCTTTCTCTTTTTGCTGCCTGTCTGCAGCTCCTCTTTCCTCCACTTCCGTTTGCTTGTCTTTCTTTGTCAGTCTGCCCTCTCTTCTTTGCTCTTCCTGCCTGACACTCCTTTTCTGCCTCGGTTTCAGTCTCTCTCGCTCTCTCTGTGTCTCTCCCCCCCCCCCCTCAGTCTCGGTCTCAGTCTCGGTCTCTCTGTCTCCCTCTCTCTCTCTCTCTCTCTGTCTCCCCCCCCTCTCTCTCTCTGTGTCTCTCGCCCCCCCCCCTCAGTCGCGGTCTCTCTCTCTCTCTCCCCCCCCCCCTCTCTCTCTGTGTCTCTCTCCCCCCCCCCTCAGTCTCGGTCTTGGTCTCGGTCTCTCTCTCTCTCTCTCGCTCTCTGTCTCTCTCTCTCCCCCCCCTTTCTGTCTCTGTCTCTCTCTCTCTCTGTGTCCCTCGCCCCCCCCTCTCTCAGTCTCAGTCTCTGTCTCTCTCTGTCTCCCCCCTCTCTCTGTCTCTCTCTCTCTCTCCCTTCCTCTTGTCTGTCCATCCTCAGGGTGTGGCCTGTCTTGCTGTCGGGGGTTGTTTTTCCTTCCTCGCTGTGTATGAAGAATGAATAGAAGAGGCGTTCCTCTGGGGTCTTAACTTTTATCATCCCTTCCCGCCATCCCGCCATCCCTCCATCCCTCCATCCCTCCATCCCTCCATCCCTCCATCCCTCCCGTGTCCCTCACTCCTGCCGGCTGTGCTTGCCTTAATTTATTTATTTATTATTTCTTTTTGTTCTGCTTTCGTTTCCGGGGAGGACATGGACACCGGGGAGGCGAGGCTGAGGTTGTTATGTGAAGTTTTTATGTGAAGTTGTTGTGTGAAGTTGTTATGTGATGTTATGTGATGTTGTTATGTGAAGTTGTTGTCTTTTTTTTATAATTATTATTTTCTCATTCAATCTGTTCTGCTTTATTGATTTTAATTATTTTCTAACTGATTAACTCACCAAGCTCAGCAAAGCTGCTGCACACGTGTGTGTGTGTGTGTGTGTGTGTGTGTGTGTGTCTTTGTGTGTTTGTGTGTGAGTGCTATGCGGTGTGTGTGTGTGTGCGTGTGTGTATGTGTGTGTGTGTGTGTGTGTGTGTGTGTGTGCATGCTATGTGGTGTGTGTGTGTGTGTGTGTGTGCATTTTATGCAGTGTGTGTGTTTGTGTGTGTGTGTGTGTGTGCATGCTATGTGGTGTGTGTGTGTGTGTGCATGCTATGTGGTGTGTGTGTGTGTGCATGCTATGTGGTGTGTGTGTGTGTGTGTGCGTGTGTGCATGCTATGTGGTGTGTGTGTGTGCATGCTATGTGGTGTGTGTGTGTGTGTGTGCGCGTTTGTGCATGCTATGTGGTGTGTGTGTGTGTGTGTGTGTGTGTGCATGCTATGTGGTGTGTGTGTGTGTGTGCATTTTATGCAGTGTGTGTGTTTGTGTTTGTGTGTGTGCATGCTATGTGGTGTGTGTGTGTGTGTGTGTGTGCATGCTATGTGGTGTGTGTGTGTGTGTGTGTGTGCATGCTATGTGGTGTGTGTGTGTGCGTGTGTGCATGCTATGTGGTGTGTGTGTGTGTGTGTGCGTGTGTGCATGCTATGTGGTGTGTGTGTGTGTGTGTGCGCGTGTGTGCATGCTATGTGGTGTGTGTGTGTGTGTGTGTGCATGCTATGTGGTGTGTGTGTGTGTGTGTGTGTGTGTGCAGCTTGCCTCCACTCCGCGGCGGCAGTATAAATGAAACAGTTAGCCGGTGTTAATGATGACACTGCGCAGTGTGCGCTCCGTGCCGCTTAAGGAAGTGTGTGCGTCATGGACACGCTGTTCAACGCTCCCTCGTGCCGTACGGGAGCCGCAGGCAGGAAACCCGAGACGGCACCTCCTTATGGCCACCGCGCGTGAGCGGGAAGAGCAGTCCGGCGCCCCGCGTGGCTCCTCTCCCAGGGAGAGGAGAGACCGGCCCGAGCAGACAGCTGGGCCGGTTTGTCAACCGAGGGGGGGAAGACCTCCTTCTCCTGAAGGAGGAAACACTTCTCCGTCCGTCTGTCGCTCGCGCGCGCTGTGTCATTCACGTCCGGACCCCCGCACCACCCCTCTTTACTCTGTCACCCCGAAAAGCCTCCATCCTCTCCGCACTCCAGCTTTTCTCCCTCTTTCCGTCACCTCCCCCTCTTTCCATCCTGTCTCCCTCCGTGATCGTCCATCTTTCTGTCTTCCCCCTCTTCCTCGTCTACATCCCCCTCCTCTACCTCCTCTTCTTCCTCCACCTCCTCCTGCACCCCTCTTCTCTTTTCTGCCATCATCCATCTTTCTTTCTTCCTCCTCTAACTCCTCCTCCTCTTCTTCCCCCTCTTCCTCCTGTACCTCCTCCTCCCTCTCCCTCACCACCCCTTCTCATGCACCCCTCTGCTCTTTCCTCCCATCATCCATCTTTTTTCTTCCTCCCCTTCCTCCTGTACCTCATCCTCATTCTCTTTCTCCTCTTCTCCCCCCTCTCCCTCTTCTACCTCCTCCTCCCTCTCCCTCTCCACCCCCTTCTCTTGCACCCCTCTTCTCTTTCCTCTCATCGTCCATCTTTCTTTCGTCCTCCTCCTCTACCTCCTCCTCCTCCCTCTCCCTCTCCACATCCTTCTTTTGCACCCCTCTTCTCTTTCCTCTCATCGTCCATCTTTCTTTCGTTGTCCTCCTCTTCCTCCTCCTCCTCCTCCCTCTCCCTCTCCACTCCCTTCTTTTGCACCCCTCTTCTCTTTCCTCCCATCGTCCATCTTTCTTTCTTCCTCCTCCTCTAACTCCTCCTCTACCACCACCACCACCTCCTCCATCAGCCCTGTGAGTGTGAAGACAGGGCTCTCCCGGCCCATGTGCGGCAGACTATATCTAATGGAGGATAAATTACAGTGCTTGTGTTTTGGGTGCCGGCCTCTTTAACTCGGTCAGTGCTTCCAGGCTGTTGGGCTCACCGAAGGCCCCCGTGTTGAGTTGGCACTCTTCACACCCACAGTGGCTTCGTGGGGTCTGGAGAATTCAGGCCATGGAGACGGAGGACCGGGGTGATTAGTTGGACGAATATTATTGTTCTCATCCGTGTTGAAATACACCCTTGCTTGGTGTCCCTGCCCCGTGTTTTCTTTTCTTTTCTATGTTTCCTCCTGTCTCTGGCCCCCTTTTTGTCTCTCTGTCCTCCGGCTTCTCGTTTTCCACTTTAACCCCCCCTCCCCCTGTCGGCGCTCCTACTCGCTTCTTGCAAATCCATTCCCACATTCCCCTCCCTCTCCTTTCTGGGTCCGCTATCATCTTTCCACTTTTGTTTTCATCCCCGTCCCTTGTTCCACTCCTTTTTTTGCATCCTTTCCTCTCCATCCCGAACCTCTCCTACTGCTCTCCTCGCTGACAACTTCATCGTAATTAGCAGGATTTATTAAGTACTCGTGCATGCAAGGCGCCATAGAACAAATTAAGCTCTCTGAGAAGACCATGTTCTTACCCCCACCCCACCACCCCTCCGTCTGATAATGTCCAGTATAATCTGTCTTTGGCCAGCGAGTATCCCCAACACAACTCATAATCCTCTTTGTAATGAGACGGTAGTCGGAGCGTCTCACCAGCGAGTCTGCCGGAGTCCAGACAGGGAGACCTCATTAGAATAGATCTCATGCTGCTATTTCCTTTGTCCTGTACGGTGCACGCTCGTGTTTCAGGGTTATATTACACGCTAATGGAAAGGTGCTTCACTGCATTGTGTCAGATACCGCTTCCGGTGTGCAACGATGGCAGTGCGAATTCACGTTTGCAGCAGCCTCAACCAGTGCCGGTGTGGGAAGATGGCGGCGCGAAATTACGTTTGCGGCGGCCTCACCCGGTACCGTCCATGCAGTGTCTTTGTCCACGTCTGTGTCTAAGTTTTGTCTTGGTTTGATGGCTGGGAGAGCTGCTGCTGGCTCAGCTGGGAGAGCTTGGTCTGCTGTGTCCTGTGGGCCCAGGGACCACGGCCCTGCCCGAACAGGAAACACCGAGGGCGGTCTGACAGGATGCAGAGGCGGGGCAGGCTAAGCTAACTGCTAGCTCATGCAGACCGGCGGTTCCAGTAACACCGAGGGCGGTCTGGCGGCGGCCTCGCCTAGCCTTGACTGTGTTTTTGGCGTTGTCGTGTGGCGTGCTGCGGGGAGGTGTGTCGGGGGTGTCTGGCTGGGAGAGCTGGCGTTGGATCGGCTGGGAGGGCTTGGTCAGGTGCGTCCGGTGGGCCCAGGGACCACGGCCCTGCCTGGAGCTGTGCCCCGAGAAGGAAACTCCGAGGGCGGTCTGACAGGACGCAGAAGCGGTGCAGGCTAAGCTAACTGCTAGCTCATGCAGACCGGCAGTTCTGGCGTTCGTCCTCTTGGACAGTGATATATGTGTGTGTGTGTGTGTGTGTTGGATATATATATATATATATATGTTGTTCCAGGAAAAGAGCGATAAAGTAAGTCGCTGCATATCGAGTCGTTTCCCGTTGTAGCGAAAACCCTGAAATCCCTCAAAATCTTTTCAAAGTTTGATTTTTCTTTTTTTCCTCCCCAATCTGTCGGTGTTTACCTGTTTTAAACTGCGTCTTAAACTCTAATTGTGGCGGAGACGTGAACCCGTGACGCAGCCCGGGGTCGAGTCCTGGAATACCGCAGCCTGCTCCACGTGGCATATGTCTTCTCCAGCTTGTTGCGTCGCCTCCTCGATTCGATCAATTCCGCCGGCGTAAGGACGGCCAGCTGGATGTGTCTGGCTCTGTTCTTATTGTGTCAGAAATGGGCCATGCATCAACCTGGAGAGTACACAACCCATCTGTCAGAGACACATGGAACACACACACACACACACACACACATTATGGACAGATGGACATCATCAGACAACCCATATTTCAAACAGTGAAGGACAGTGAAATCATAGCAGCTGATCGATACAGGTACCCAAATGTCCTGACCCGTCATCAGAGTCCTGTCAGTCACCAACCTGACACCAGCAGCATGCTGTCACGCTGGGTATAACAGACGTCTTCCGAAGGTTGTTTTTGTTTTTGGCAGTTGTTTTGTTAGTAGACAGGACAGTAAAGGGACGGAGGGGTGCGGTGGGAAGTTTGTGTGCCGTGTTGGAATCAAAGCCAGCATATTTGGAGCCGAAATGGTTTTCGTCAACTGGGTAAGCCGCTGGTCTGAAGCGTGCAGAAGTTCTACACCTAAAATTGCCGTACCCTTTTTCTTGTTGTTGTGCACCTACCTACATCACAGGTTCTTCTGTTGGGGCCTTTTGAGGAAACACTACTTCATTATTATTATTATTATTATTATTATTATTGGGGGGCACGGTGGCACAGTGGTTAGCATTGTCCCCTCACAGCAAGAAGGTCCTGGGTTCGAGCCCTGGGGTTGTCCAACCTTGGGGGGGTCATCCCAGGTTGTCCTCTGTGTAGACTTTGCATGTTCTCCCTGTGCCTGTGGTGGGGTTCCTCCGGGGGCTCCGGTTTCGCCCACCATCAAAAAAAACCAAACAAACATGCATGTTAGGGTTAATACTCCCGTCAGTGCCCCTGAGCAAGGCAGTGGGAAACGAACTGGAGTTGGTCCGCGGATGCTGCATGGTGGCTGCTCACTGCTCCTAGCTACACAGCTAGGATGGGCTAAATGCGGAGAAGACTATCAAAAATATAAATATATGAGGAGAGCCCCACTCTACTCTTGTACTTGTACACTTGTAGTTTTGCAGGAAAATAAAATCAAACGTTTTTTCCATCTTATCTGAGGCTCACTCCTCTACTTTTGGTGGCCCACCTCTTCTGAATAATTTGAAAGGGAGCGTTTTATACAGCAGACGTATTTTGGCCCTTTATGTGCCTGTTCTGCTACCTACCCAAGGTGCATCACAGGGTCCAAGACCAAAGTTGTCGGCTCTAATGCTGTTTGCAGTAGTCTCTCTGGCTTCCAGCGGCTCCGCATAGCTGAGACCATGTAGAAGGTCACAAAGCAAACTTGCTTTGTGACCTTCAGCGATCCGAGACAGGCCTCTGGAAAAGGATGTGGGGTATGTTGTTTTTAATGCCAGCAGTTTTTAGCATTTCTGCTTTATTTGATTTTAGCAAAAAAGAGAAAACGGAGCGAGATATATGGACTGCGGTGTTGCTGTGGCGTCTTCTCCGGGTCACTCTTAACATCCGACGTGGTGCTGAAATGATCAGTCAGTCAGTCCATCCACAGAAGATTTACTGATATTCCGGGTTTGGTATGGAGTAAACATTTTAAAAATACCAAACATTTGTGCGCTGCAGTTTCACAAATGCTGCAGTTTGCTGGCCTTCCCCCCCGTGACCCTGAGAGCAGGATAAGCGGTTTTGATAATGGATGGATGGCTGTGGGGAGGGCTGCAGACTATCACATGCCTCCTCCGATACACGTGGAGTCGCCAACCGTTTCCTTTCACCTGACGGTGAGGAGTTTCACCAGGGGGTGTAGCATGTGGGAGGATCACACTTTTCCCCCCTGAACCAGTGCCCCAACCGACCAGAGGAGGCACTAGTGCGACGACCAGGACACATACCCACAGCCGGCTTCTCACCCACAGACACGGCCAATTGTGTCTGTAGGTAACACGGGGATTCAAACCGGCGATCCCCATGGTGGTAGGCAACGGACTAGACCGGCACGCCACCTGAACACCCTAGTGTTTCGGACTTTTAACAGACCGAGTGATTGATCGATGATTGAACAACGGATGGATGGATTAATCAATTATGAAAATGATCGTGTGTTGCAGGCCTAATCTGAGGGTGCTGTTCTGCAGCTGGCCCCGAACTTTGACCTCCCCGTGGAGGTTGTCATGTGAGAGCGTGTACATCCCTGCCTACCGGAGGAAGTAAGTGCCCACACCCGGCCCTGGACGTGTTTAAGATCGCTTCCTGCTACCAGGGTTGAAATTAGCACTAACCCCTGCTAATGGCTCCTACATTTTCGTGGTGCCGGGCTTTACTGATCTCCCAGAGACTGGCAGGGGAGCGACACGGATCCTGTCCTTTTCAAAAAGCACTTAGTCTGGGTAAACAGCTGTGACGGAAGAAGTATCCTTTCTTTTAATTGATTCGGCGACGGGGAGAATTGGATGTGGCCCAGCTGGTCAACAATGGAAACTATGTTTGAGCAGAAGAAGAGCCAGATCAGTGGGACACGGTGACACACCTGTGTTAACAGACAAAGGAGAAACTACTGAAAACTACTCTCAAGGACAAACTACTCGGCGTCCCCCCCACCCCCTCCTCCGTCCTGTGGGTGTGATCTACGGGGCTCCAGCAGCCCATGTGCAGCAGACTGTACCTAACGGAGGATGAATTATGGCGCTTGTGTTTTGGGTGTCAGCCTCTTACAGTCAGTCAATGCGTCAAGTGTGGGGCGGCGGCCCTTCCTCTTACTTTAATCCCCGTTGTGATGCTAGCTCTGTTGCTAATCGCACTGGGCACGGACATAATATGAGAGCAGATTCAGGAGAAACTACTTCAATTTATGGATCTATTTAATCACTGACTGTTGAACTGTTACTGCCTGAAAATGAGTTATAGACCAAGTGCTAGACCTTTCCTGTGTTTGTGAAATTAATTATGGTGGATCTGATGCTTCTCTGATCTTCTACCAGAAAGCCTGAACATTGCTATACAATAATAATAATAATAATAATTCTCCGGCTTCTCCTGCACAGACACCATTGGCTGTGTGTGCAGGTGGGAGGCCGGATGTGGGTATGTGTCCTGGTCACTGCACTAGCGCCTCCTCCAGTCAGTCAGGGTGGGGGGAACTGGGGGGGGGGCGTGATCCTCCCATGCCCTACGTCCCCCTGGGGAAACTCCATCACTGTCAGGTGAAAAGAAGCGGCTGCCGACTCAAAATGTGTCAGAGGAGGCGTGTGGTAGTCTGCAGTCTGGACGGCGTGGAAGAGTGGGGTAATTGGCTGGATTCAATTGGTGAGAAAGGGGGGGGGAGTAAAAAAAATACTTGTAATGATAATACATAGAAGAAGAAAAAGAGGAACATGAAGAATGAAAGTGGTGATTCGCTATAAACATTCCTCGTGGTCTATATATCAGTCTCTGTTTATCACACACGACATCTCAGACACCGCCAGTCCAGTTCTGATGGAACCTTGGAGATTGATGGATCCTGACTCTGCACTGTGGCGTGTGAAAAATAGCAACGATTGGGCCGGGCATGGTGCCCCCTTCACACCAGAAAGTTCTCAAACTTCAAACAAGTCCAGCTTCCTCACCAATGCAGCTGTAGTCTTGGAATTTGGTCCACTAGTGCATTTCCCTCCATCAGCATTAAGCTCCGCCCACTTCCTCACCAATGCAGCTGTAGTCTTGGAATTTGGTCCACTTGTGCATTTCCCTCCATCAGCATTAAGCTCCGCCCACTTTCTCACCAATGCAGCTGTAGTCTTGGAATTTGGTCCACTAGTGCATTTCCCTCCATCGGCATTAAGCTCCGCCCACTTTCTCACCAATGCAGCTGTAGCCTTGGAAGTTGGTCCACTAGTGCATTTCTCTCCATCAGCATTAAGCTCCGCCCACTTCCTCACCAATGCAGCTGTAGTCTTGGAATTTGGTCCACTTGTGCATTTCCCCCCGTCTGCATTAAGCTCCGCCCACTTTTTTTTCTGATTTCCATTTCTGCGCCCGTTCCACTACTGTTATCATCCACCCACCTACATTTTCTGTCAATTTAATTCTTTTTCCACCTTTCACTGCAGTCATCGTAATCCAAATCCGTAATGAGAACCTTTTAGTGTACACACTAAAAAATGATCCGTAACATCCCATACGACATCAAATACAAGCTTGACATTATTCCTTGATTTTTGTTCTCCGTGATCCGGTTAAGAACTGGGGGGGTGGGGTGGGGGGGTTGCTTCAGAAACATCATTGCACAAGAGGGACACATTATAACTCGTGCTTTAAACTGTCGCAGATTTAGCCGGGGGGGGGGGTCACTGCACTAATCACGGGGGAACGACATGTTTTTTACATATTTTATCTCTTTGCCTACGCTGAAACGGTGGAGGGCAGCCAGCCTCGGCTGGCAGTGTTCATAGCCATGAAACCTTTCATCCTCTGTGTGACAAAATGTCTGCTGAAGAACCAGTTGGACCTCAAAACGTTAAAGGTACTGGAAACGACATTCAGCACCAGCAGAATCAGAGCCAAACCAAACCTTCCCCCCTCCCTTCGAGTTCTGGGCTATTGTTAAATTTGGTTCGGTTCGGTTGTTGTTACACTATAGAGTTATTTCATCAAAATGAGTAACATCTGTTATCATCTGGTGGCACGGTGGCCCAGTGCTTAGCACCTTTGCCTTACAGCAAGAAGGTCCTTTCTGTGTGGAGTTTGCCTGTTCTCCCCGTGTCTGCGTGGGTTTCCTCCGGGTGCTCCGGTTTCCTCCCACCATCAAAAAAGACATGCATGTTGGGGTTAATGCTCCTGTCTGTGCCCCTGAGCAAGGCAATGGAAAGAAGAACTGGACTTGGCCTCCGGGCGCTGCAGCTGTCCGCTGCTCCTATACAATAGGATGGGTTAAATGCAGAGAGCACATTCGTTGTAAGAATACAATGTTGAATAAACTTGGTAAGGAGCTATTTTTGTTCGATCTGCCGAGTGACCTAAATCAATGTAAAGTAATCGTTAGCCTGCTAGCTATCCTGCTAACGCTAGCTACCTCACACGCACTAACGTGCACGCGCGGCCAAACCAGCCTCGAAAACAACGAACAGAGAAACTCGTATTGCAACACACGCAGAGGGAGTGTGACGTCATTCTGTGCTCATGACGTCATTACTCCACTATCTGTTGTAGTGAATAGTTGTTTGCTGCTCTACCAGTGTTGGAAATCTCACATAATGCACCTTTAAGGCACCCTTTAATGCCGCACTGCTCAGAGGAGAGCAGCGGAGCTTGGCTGTGCCGCTCTGTCATAAAGTGGGCCAGATGGTGACGGCTGATCGATGCAGGTATCCAAATGTCTCGACCGCTCATCTCGGCCGTGTCAGCAGCCAACGACAGAGGTTTCCCCAGCCGCCCTCACCGTCCAGCCTGGACAAGACAGCTTCTCTTATGAAATGAGTGCAACCCAGTTATGGAAGTAGATCCATCCATCCATTATCCAAACCGCTTATCCTGCTCTCAAGGTCGCGGGGGATGCTGGAGCCTATCCCAGCTGTCACTGGGCAGCAGGTGGGGAGACACCCTGGACAGGCCGCCAGGCCGTCACAGGGCCCACACACACACACACACATTCACACCTAGGGACAATTTAGGACGGCCGATTCAGCTGACCTACACGTCTTTGGACTGTGGGAGGAAACCGGAGCCCCCGGAGGAAACCCACGCAGATACGGGGGAGACCATGCAAGCTCCACACAGAGGACGACCCGGGACGACACCCAAGGTTGGACTACCCCGGGGCTCGAACCCCAGGACCTTCTTGCTGTGAGGCGACCGCGCTAACCACTGCTATTGTTGCCATTCAGAGCTTTCGAGACACTTTCATGTCGTCCTGCTACAGGTTAAAGACCTGTGCCTCTAAAACTGCAAGACAAGAGGAAATCAGCCGCCATTGACTATTGATGTGTAGATTTCAGATAGGAGTTTGCTTTTTTTTCTCGTATGTGAGATGTGGCGTCATAGCTTCACACACAGTTTGGGATGGGGATGGGGGTGGGGGTCTGAATTTTCACTTGGCACCAACCCGGTGTAAGCTTTGTGAGTGGTGCGAGTTCAGGTCAACGGACGCTGTATGAAACCTTGTTTCTTTAGGGTAGCTTTAAAACGTCTAGTTGGAAGTACAGTTGGGGAAAAAGAAGTACGACCACATAGATCGTATACCGTCTAATGCGACCCACAGGAGCATTTTCCTAAATTAGCGCCCCCTACGGGCGGCAGGAGGTATGTCACAAATACTTTTATACCGTACATTGTGGGTTTTTATCTACTTGTTGACATCCTTTTTACAGCGCCTCAGACAGGCTAATGAAGGTGAGTCGTCAGTAAATAGTGATTAAAAACAACTTGAGAACAATAGAAAATGTAGTCAGTAGGTTTGGTTTTGTTTTGCCGTCTAGTATAGTGACTAAGATTGCAATCGGCAGCACGACCGCTAGAGGTCGCTTAACTTGAAAACGTAACTGTAGGTTGTAATAAGCTGCTCGTACAAATGACCTAGTCTCAAAAAAAGAGGCAAACAGGGTCACAAGGACAGAAATAACAGTAAGGGAAAGAACATTTTCCAAACAGGTAGCTCATCCATCCATCCATCCATCCATCCATCCATCCATCCATCTACACACACACACACACACACACACACCCCATCAATACCCCTGCCCTAACATTTCTCAAGGTAATTGGATTTAAAATGAGAAGAAGCGGAGCGGGCGAGGAGATTGGCACGGCGCCGTCCCTGTGGTGAAGTGCAGGAAGCGGAGCTGTGATAGAGGAGGAATATCTGCATGTGGAACAAGGGGCGTTCCGCATGGCCGGCCTGATCCATGCCGCTAAACTGCACCGATAAAACACAGGAGACTTCCCTTGTTTTCTCTTTATGCACTCACCCTCCTTGTGTGTGTGTGTGTGTGTGTGTGTGTGTGTGCATTGACATCTGTTGAGTGTATACTTAAGCTTGATGGTTTGTGTGTGTGTGTGTGTGTGTGTGTGTGTGTGTGTGTATCTCAAACCTCGGGCCGCTGAGTCCATGTAATCCTGCAAATGTGCAAAATGTGTTGTGTTAAAGTGTCCCACCTTCTTTATTACCAGGACAGCATGTGTACCATTCTCTCACTCTCTCACTCTGTCTGTCTGTCTGTCTGTCTGTCTCTCTGTGTCTCTCTCATTCATTCACTCACTCACTCACACACACACTCACACACTGTCTCTCTCTCTCTAATTCACTCACTCACTCACACAGACACACTCTCACTCATTCATTCACTCACTCACACTCTCGCACACATCTCTGTCTCTCATTCACTCACTCACACACACTCTCACTCATTCACTCCCTCACACACACTCACTCACACACTGTCTCTCATTCACACACTCACACACTGACTCTCACTCACTCACACACACACACACACTGTCTCTGTCTGTCTCTGATTCACTCACTCACACACTCACTCACTCTGTCTCTCATTCACTCACTCACTCACACACACTCTCACTCATTCACTTACTCACACACTCTCACTCATTCACTCACTCACACTCTCACTCATTCACTCACTCACACACACTCACACACTCACTCACACTCTCACTCATTCACTCACTCACACACTCATACACACTTTCACTCATTCACTCACTCACACACACACACTCTGTCTCTCATTCACTCACTCACACACACTCACTCACTCACACACACTGTCTCTGTCTGTCTTTCTGATTCACTCACTCACTGATACACACACACACACACACACACATTCACTCATGCACACTCTCATTCACTCACTCACACACACGCTCGCTCACTCACTGTTTCTCTCTCTCTCTCTCACACACACACAGGGGCGCTGGCTGACAGCTGCATCAGTAACATCTGTTGTTTGTTGGGAGTTTGTCTTCTCTGTTTCTCGCCTCCCCGCTGCTCTGAAAACCATTATTACTTTCTCTTTTGTTATGAGAGAGAGAGAGAGAGAGAGAGAGAGAGAGCAATGTTCAGACCTAGATGAGCTGTACCTGCCTCTGTTTCTCTTTTTTGTTTTGTCTATTTGTTTATTAATCCCCCCCCCCCACACACACACCAATTGAGTCCCGGTTTCTAAATCACTGTTGTAGTGTCTTTTGATGATGTACGATTCTGGTTCAGCACCGGACTCCATCCCCGAGGGGAGGTGGGTTCGGACCTTTACCCCGGGGAGTCTACAGGACGGGAACTTCCCTCCTAAAAACACAAAAGTACTCCAGTGTATGAGTCAGATTCTGCAAGCGGAACTGGGGAAAGGGGTGTGGGTGTAAAGAGAGAGGGTGTGTATGCACAAGAAGCAGGAGGGCGGACAGGAGACAGCAGAACGAGAAGAAACATGGCGGCTCACGGTGGGACTCGAACCCTCTGCTGAGCGTGAACGCAAAGCAAAGAGGGGGTGAGAGGTGATATGCAGACTTCATCAGTATGTGTGGGTGCTCACGCCGGCTGCACAGCTGAACATGTTTGATTCCCCCCCCCCTCGCCGTTCCGCTGAGCGGCCTCTCGGACGTCCCGGGAGGCCGAGCTCATTCATCCCTCCGCGCTTCGGGGGGGCGCCGTTGTGCCGCTGCTCTTAGCAATTAGCCGGTGTACCTACCGGGATTGATGTGGCAGCGGAACCACAGGCCACCGCCATTTAAACAGCATCGGCGGCTGCCTTGCTTTTTCCCGCCACATTGACTTTTTAGCCAGGAAGCTCCTCGGATCAATTTCTCGCTGCATAACGAGATTAGTAAGCAGAATGGAAACCCGGGGGGAGGGAGGAGGGAGGGGGGGAGAGACAGGAGCAGAGAAACAACGGGACTTTCTTCCGCAGCATGCATTCGGGCGATTGTGTGCCGAGGTCACATTTAGATGAGAAGGGCTGAACATTTTCGTTGCGTGAAAGTGTGCTCACACGGTGTATTGCATCATACCATCTTTGCTAGCATTTAGGCCGCTGTGACCTTACACTCACAGGTTCAAGTACTGGGCTAGAAAGGCTTTCAGTAGACACGAGGAACAGCCACAAGGCTCAGCGTTTTCGGTTTAACCGATGTTCACCGAAAAATACCCAGATTCTTAAACTGATTTTCACCCGGACTTTATGTTTCCCCGGATCCAAAACGTTGTTCCTGTTCATGTGAGGTTATGTAACAGCGCCCCCTTGTGTCGAAAGTCGGTATGCTGGATGGCTTTGTAAAATAAAAACCGAAAACGCCGAGCCTTGAATCCATGATCAGAGTCTGCTTATATCAACCGCTGCAGCAGCCCAGGAAGGTGGAGGTTGTTATTACGCTGCAGCATGCCTGCCTACAGGAGCGGGTCTATACGGTGCAGCATCAACACGCAGACGATGTAGATTTAGATGAGCAGTGATCAGTGTGAACAGCGGACGAACAGCCCAGCTCTGCGAAAATGTTAGGTCTATGTCACAAAGGCTATAACATCAGTTATCTACCCGTCTTTGTCTCTCCATCTGTCTTATGTGTCTCTATAATTGTATTGTAATGATCACGGATGACTAGCCTCGCTAGCCCTTGGCTGACGGGTCGGACCCTTTAGTTGGCTGGTTAGCACAACTGGGTTCGCGTCCTGGCTACGGCGGTTCCCAGCTGCCCCCTGACTTCGCTACAGTATGTATTTATGCATATAGTGTGTGTATATATGAATGTATGGGTGAGTATACATCTATATGTCTGCCTGTCTCTCTGTCGGTCCGTCATGCTGGTCTGACTGTCGCCGCATCTGCATGCTCTTGCAGCACTGCAGGTTTAAAGTGCTCTTGTGGTTTTCTTTGTGAATAGTTTCAGACCAAACCCTCTGGGCCCGCGGGCCGAACTTAACCACACGTGACCCATGGCTTAATGTTTTCTTCTTCTTTTTTTCCAACATTTTCTTTGAAGACAAACTTCTGTAGTTAATTTAGTGTATTTGGTGTGAAAAGCATCCGTGTTACGGGGGTTGTGGAGTGACAGGGATGTCTGTGGTGCGGTAAACAGTTTCCCTGGCTGCCTGTGAGGGGTATGAAACCCATAGGCCTTGTCCTCAAACATCCAGTAGTGTTTGATGGTTGTTGTGTTTTTTTTCTTTTTGCCTCTATTGACCCTGTCTTGTTATATATCTGGATGTCTGGATATATGACAGTAGCGGCTCATGTAACATAAAATAAATAAATTATATATATATAAAAAGAGACATTTCTCCCGCTGCTCTCGACTCGTATGCCATCTTGATAATGATGTGGGCCATGTGACTTTCAGATCTCAGCCGTTGCCAGTAGCGTAACATAATTACTTTTAACAGTCCCTTCACAAGCTGTGGTTGCAAATATAGATAGCCAAGTTCGGTTAACTGAAATTCATTTGCTGTTGTCATTATGTCATGTGTTTGATATGGCAGTCCTGTAAAGGCTGGAGTCGTCGTCAAAACGAAGTGTTAAAGAAATTGTCATCACCATGGAAATCAGGGATGGGGGTAACCTACCTCCCTGCCACCAACTCATTTGCTGATGCATTCTGCATCCGCACATAAACCCAGACAGCGACTGCGACGTGTAACTCTGATCCGTTTCCCCACCATTTCCTGATGTGTATGAAGAGAAGCGGCCTTGCACGTCTCCTCCTGATGGACCTGAAGCCACCCGTCTTTCCACAGGTAGAGAACGTCGGCATGCTCTTAGAAATAAAGCGGGGCGTAATAGTCCGAATCCTCTGTGAAAGCTTAGAAAAAGAAAATAAAAAATAAATAGGATCAAAGTAAGTTAAGGGTGCCGGGTAAACGGGGACGGTGGTGGCTGCTTTTATAACGCAAGACACTGCAACGACGGGCGAACAAAAGGGCCGGAGATGAGAGGAGAGCTGTTTGGCGACAGGACATGAGGCAGAGGAGAGGAGCAAGAGAACATGGGGAGAGGAAGGAAGACTTGGAGGGTGGGTTGGGGGTGATAGGGTAGAAATAAAAGATTGCTGTGACAGACGGCAAAGCGGCGGAAGAGAGGACACTGCAAAACGACACTTTGCAGTGAGCCACCGGGGGCTTCAGAATCAACGCGCAATCAGAGGAAGGAAGAAAGAAATAAGAGAAAAATAACATCCCTCTTATAATGACTCACCTGGAAAAGTTTTGTCCTCATTTTTACTGTAGCTGTGGCTTCATAGTGAAGTTGTTCATCCAGACTCGGACAGGGGGTGGCATGGCTCAGGAGGTAGAGCGGGTCATCGCTGGTTCGATACCCGGCTGCTCCTGCAGAGAGTGTCGAAGTGTCCTTTAGCAAGACGGTGAACCCTTAACTGCTCCTGATGAGCCGGTTGGCACCTTGCTAGCAGCCTCCACCATCAGTGTATGAATGTGTGTGTGAATGGGTGAATGAATTGCTATTTGGACAGACTTGACAGGAGACAAGTAGAAGACGTGTGAATCACAGAAAAAAAAATATATTCAAGCAATTTACCACAATGTACCATTTGATACATGTACCGGTTGGAGACTTTTATCAACTCAAAGTCATGTTATTTAGGATTGTGTAGGTGGATATTTTGTTCCTTCTGGCAGAAGGCCACAGCTGTAGACCAGCAGCTAGACTCTCCTGATCTGCTGAAGCCTTCAGATGAGCATTTGGTAGTTGATTTCTCTTAATGGCCGGAGACGGCTCGTCCTGTCACCGTTACGTTCGATCGGTTTTGTGTTTGGATAACGTCAGCTTGTGACTTTGCTCGCTAACGGTAACGTCGATCAAATGAAGGTCACTCTCAGTTCTGCTGACAGACCTGATCCTGATCTGCCCAGGAGATGAGGTTACCAGGTTTCTATCCGGTGTCTCTACCATTCATGATTTGTTAAGTTAGCCTGCTGACTCGTTATGTAGTTGATAAAGGCCAAAATTGTTTTTTGGTTGTTGTATGTTTTGTATGGGGGGGGGGTGACAGATGGAACTTGTGAAAATCCTTTGCGTTGGGGAATAGATTATGTAGATGAGCTTATGCTTTACTATGCTGAATTTAGAAACAAGTCTGTTTTGTCTTGAGTTTTACTTTTCCATCATTCAGTGGATCATTCTCTACAGCGGGTATGTTTTTTGGTCATTTATTCGTTTGTTCATTTCATATACCAACGCTTCATGTTTCTGTTTCCTAATCCACTTGGTAAAGATGATGTTGCACAGTACCCGATACCACACGGGGTATATTTACTCAGTGCAATCTTACCTTACTATATGGTTTCTGTGCTGCGAGTGGCAAACATACAAAGAGCTGCTCCGTCAGTACTGGAGTGGGTTGACCCGAGCTAAATTAGGACACCAGGGCCCGAGGTCGATAGCGGTGAGCAGAAATGCCTTCACACTGAGGCTCACGCAAAGTACACACTCACTCAGACAGGCACACAATGTGCACACCAATTTATACATGCAGAACAGTAGTTCCTTTTGGTGATGCCAATGTAAGAACACACACACACACACACACAAACACACAAACAAGGCAATGTGCTGAATGATTAACCTCAATAACAGAAATGGTATGGGGAGATGACTTGGAGAGGGAAAGAGAGAAATTGGAGAAACTGTATATTTATTCCTGAGTTATCCATGTGCGCACATGTTTGTGTTTACTTTTTGAAGGAGATGACAAGTTTGACGGGCCTATATTGATCTACATCTAAAAATAATGTGTGTGAGTTTGTGCAAGTTTAGGTCGGTGGGTTAATGAGTTTGGTGTGTGTGTGTGTGACAGAAGTAGTATGTAGCGCTTACTCTGAATGTTTGTGCATGTGCATTAGTGTGTGTGTGTGGGGGGGGGCATGCAAACTTGTCATCTCTTGGTGAAATTCGCCATTTTCAACCCAAAATAGGTCACCTATGTGATTCGTGCAGATCCCCGCTGAGAAATAATTGGGGGGGTGTCTAGAACCTGCTCACTCAAAGCGACTTCCATAGAAAGACAAAGGAGCTCAAACATCTGATGCTGTGGATGCGTGTACATCGACTGTCAACAAAAGGCAGCAGCCAATCAATTTGCTAACCGCAGTGCAGCGTGAGCCCAGACCGTCAGTCTGTGAGCTGCTGTGTGGAAAAACAAACAAAATGAAGTTGCCACAGTGGCGCGTGCCAGCCACGAAACCACAGAGAAGGCATCAACTGAGAACTGAAAAATGCCTGCTAGTAGGAAAGCCTGAGGTAAGAGATCAAATTAGAGGAAACAAGAATTCTGAGCAAGCTAGCTAACATTGTTAGCTATCTCAGTAGATGCAGTGATGTTACAAATTCGATAATATGAGAGCTGTATAACCTAGCGTTGTCGGCTAACATTAGCTAGTTAATCAACCAAATACTCACCCAGAGTGACAGACAGCCAAGGTAACGTTAGCTAGCTAGCTAATGTTACAGTGTTTTTATTTGGAGGAAACGGTTAGCTGGTAGCTGGTTAAAATGGTAGTCTGAGGACAGATGTCCTTGCCTGCCTAAGTGTTTGCTTCCTTATTATGTGGAATTGGCACATGGGAAGGACCATGTGTCGGCCCTGTGATGGACTGGAGGCCTGTCCAGGGTGTCCCCCCGCCTGCCACCCAATGACTGCTGGGATAGGCTCCAGCATCCCGCGAGCCCGATTGGGGTAAGCAGCTTGGATAATAGCATGCGATCATGTCCGTGTTAGTTCATGGGCCAGACCTGGAAATGTCAGGTATTGATACCATCTGAGGTGGCAAAGGTTCAGTGGTCCTCCGCTGTTCTTCACATTTCTATGAAAGAATTAATATAGGATATATCTGTCAAAAGAGTAGCTAAATATATTTTATATAATTTTACATCGGCTTATTTATGAAGAACTGTGGCAGCAACCTGGATGTAACGTACCCCTCAGCAGAATACACCAAGTCGCAACAGCTGGCTATTTTGCTAGCTTGCAGTTTACTAACTAATCTACTAATCTTAGTGGATATGGAGAGTAATCATTTTGAAAATAATTGTGACGAGTTGTGTACCTCCCAGATAGCATCCGGATGTGGGCCACCTCAGGCAATGATGCAGCACTGATGGTCTTCTTCTGGCCCTGACAAAATGGATATGAGCCTGAAGTGGCCCACATGTATAATAGCAAATATGGCCCAAATCAAATGTGGGCCTTTTTGGGCGAAGATGCGGTGCTCTCGGCAACATGTAATCTGGATGTGACCCTGAAGTGGCCCCGTGTGGTAAATGGTGAATATGGCCCAAATATCACAAAACAAATATGGGCCACCTTTGGCAAATATGTGGCACATGCGTCATTGCTATGGCTTGGTTCTGGCCCAGATCTGGCAAACAGGAGCGGACCGCCCAAGTGCCATCATTCCACGTGGTATGTGGGCCGGATGAAGTGTCGGGTGTGGGACGGGTCCGGGTCACAGCTATTTTGCCATCTGGGCCTGTTTGGGCTGCCCTTTGGTGTTTTCTTTATAAATTTGAGCAGACCATATGTAAAGGTACATTTGCACTTAATAAATTGATACTTGGTACTTTATTTTGCTCAGTCTTGTAATTCTGTTAGTTTGCAACCAGAACCAGAGTAATCCTAAAATACATCACAAATGAGCATTTAGTATCTTATTACAAAAAAATCTCCAGGGAGCATCCCCCCCCCCCGCAGGTCAGAATTTTTCTCTGTTCGTGCATCCTTCTCACCTTTTTCCGCCCCGAACCAGTTTGTATGGCTGGTGTGTTTGTGTGCTTGCACACGTGTGTGTGAGCATTTGTTGAGTGATGATCTGTGAGACATAAGCAGCGTGGAGATCAGAGCCCCCCCATCGAGAGGCATTATCCATGTAAACTGCCATGATGCATATCATGAATACATCTGCATACATCTGTTGCTAGGGAAGCATGGCAGCTTGGGGATACACACACACACACACACACACACACACACACACACACACACACACAATTCAGGCAGTTGGCATGCATGCAAAGTTAGATGGGCAATGCATTCAGAGAGGTGGACTCTTTACTGGAGCAGTGAATTTAGACCAGGGTGCATAGATACCCCCCCCCCACACACACACACACACACTCACACATCAATAGTAAGCTAATGCAGCCTACCTGGTCCTGCACTGACTGCTCAACCCAAATCATGTCATCTCGTGCTGTCTCATGTCTCATCTCATGCTGTCTCATGTCTCATCTCGTGCTGTCTCATCTCATGCTCTCATGTCTCATCTTGTGCTGTCTCATCTCATGCTCTCATGTCTCATCTTGTCCCGTCTAATCTCGTCCTGTCTCATGTCTCATCTCGTCCTGTCTCATGTCTCATCTTGTGCTGTCTCATGTCTCATCTTGTGCTGTCTCATGTCTCATGCTGTGTCATGTCTCATCTCATGCTGTGTCATGTCTCATCTCATGCTGTCATGTCTCATCTTGTGCTGTCTCATGTCTCATCTCGTGCTGTCTCATGTCTCATCACGTGCTGTCTCATGTCTCATCTCATGCTGTCTAATGTCTCATCTCGTGCTCTCATGTCTCATCTCATGCTCTAATGTCTCATCTTGTCCTGTCTCATGTCTCATCTCGTCCTGTCTCATGTCTCATCTCATGCTGTCTAATGTCTCATCTCGTGCTCTCATGTCTCATCTCGTGCTCTCATGTCTCATCTCATCCTGTCTCATGTCTCATCTCATCCTGTCTCATGTCTCATTTTGTGCTGTCTCATGTCTCATGCTGTTTCATATCTCATCTCATGCTGTCTCATGTCTCATCTCATGCTGTCTCATGTCTCATCTTGCCTGCTGATCCATCAGAATCTAGTAGCAAAGCGAGGACTTCTTGTGGATACATTCTCTTTGAAGTGTTATTCAACAAGCTGTTTACTCCCAAGTGAGTCCCCTGCTTATCTTAGGTGAGTGCATGGTAATTTCACCCACAATTATGCATTTTCCCACAAACAAACTTTATCATCATCATCACACTGCTGTTCCCTGGGCATAGCAATTATAAAATGTATGGATTTAGTTTCGTTGCCTGACGATTTAGACCGTTGGCACTTACAGTCAGGATGAGGAGGCCATTCAGCTTTTCAGTAGCGCGATGAAGGAGGAGAGCAGATGCACTCACACTTGGGTACCAGCACACTCCCATGTGTTGTCTGGCTGAAGTTACTGTCAATAGACGAAGTCAATCTATCCTAATTTTAAGAACACATGCTTTTAAATCACAAATATTTTGGAAAGGTCATGGAAGATCGAGTCTCTTGCATTTTCAGTTTCGGAGAAATATATTTTTAAGGGCCCGCGTACATTAACGTGTGCTTTGGTGCAAGTCAAAGCAGAGGAAGAGGTTGGACACTGAGCATGATCACCCCAGACTCTGAAACTCTTATCAGGAGTAAAGCACATCCCCGACTATCTCAGTAGCCTCCTCAAATGCCTGTTCAGGGGAAACAGCCTGTTTGGCAGGCCTACTCACACAGATTATCATATCATGTGTGTAAACACAGTTATGACGACCTTTTTATTCATATTCAGCAGGAGCAGCGGCATGCAGTTGTAGGTTCATACTCATCAGTTTGTTAATCAGGATGGGTTTGTTAAAAATAGGTCACCTAGGTGTGTTTACTAGCCCAGTTTTGAGAAATATATTTGTTTGGAGGCGGCACGGTGGCGCAGTGGTTAGCGCAGTCAGTCGCCTTAAAGCAAGAAGGTCCTGGGTTCGAGCCCCGGGGTAGGCCAACCTAGGGGGTCGTCCCGGGTCGTCCTCTGTGTGGAGTTTTCATGGTCTCCCCGTATCTGCGTGGGTTTCCTCCGGGGGCTCCGGCTTCCTCCCACAGTCCAAAGACATGTAGGTCAGGTGAATCAGCTGTACCAAATTGTCCCTAGGTATGAATGTGTGTGTGTTTGTGTGTGTGTGGGGGCCCTGTGTGCGAGCTGTCCAGGGTGTCTCCCCGCCTGGCGCCCAATGACTGCTGGGATAGGCTGCAGCATCCCGGCGACCCTGAGTAAGGATAAGCGGTTTGGATAAAGGATGGCTGGATGGATATTTGCTTGGTTCAAATTCTATAAAAGTGGGCCGCGACTTGACGACCGTGGGTAAATGTGGGTCCCAAAGCCAGACCAGCTAAGAACCACTGTTATAACGCACAAGTACCTGGACTTATCTACATGACTTGTGACTCCTTCATGGCGGTCCAAGGGCACAAAACCTGCAACGAATTATTTCCAGTCATCCTTCTGTTTTATTTACATTATGATCCGATGATAAAAGGGAAACGGGAGACAATCTGTTAGCTTACTTAGTCCCCCTGTTTTCGGTAAATGTACATTTAAATCTGTACGATGCCACACCATGCCAAAATATAGCTGTTTTATTTTTAAAAATGTAATATAACTGGAAAACGGTGCCCACTGCATAATCATGTCCATCTCCCTCAGGCGTGTATGTAAATAACCATCCATCCCTTATCCGAACCGCTTATCCTGCTGTCAGGGTGGCGGGGATGCTGGAGCCTATCCCAGCAGCCACTGGACAGGCTGCCAGGCCATCCAGCTAACATCTGTTTCAGCATCTCTGATATATCCTCTGCACCTTTGCACTTGATCACCTCTTGTGTCGCCTGTGTCAGTCGGTCCTTGTGTGTATGTGTGAAGATTGTTGTGTTGTAGTGTTGTCATTCTATGTTAAGTACACTGAGAGAGCCACGAAACCGGGTTCAGATTCCACCTATGTGCAAACCTACATGGCCAATAAGCCTGATTCTGATTCTGATTCTGATAGTGGTCTTGTCTGGTTCTTAATGAGAAGACTGAGTTGGGGTGACTAAAAACTGTATTTTAAAGATATTTTCGTTGATATTAGCAAGTTGGCCATTGCAACCAGCAGAGGTGGGCTGCAAAGCCAGCACACACTGATGTCTGCTGATGCAGGTCGGGGTGGCCTTGTTTTTTTCCTGACCCGCATTCCAGGAACTCTGCCGCTGATTGGCTAGTACTCGTTGCCTCCATTGATTAGGTTGGCTAAGGTTAGGGATAGGGTTAGCCAATCAGAGATAGAGTAGGGGCGGGTCTTCCCGGAATCCAGGTGGGAAAAATAATAACGCGTCAGGGTGGACACCCGGTTCCCGTCAATATAAACCACAAACACATGGGCACATTTTGCCTCGAGTTGACTCTGGTCATTCGAGTCTCCGCCCCGCTTCTGGCCCCGGTGTGGGCTTCACCTTGTCCCCCGTTTTCCTCCGCGCGCCTCAGAAACAGGTGCCAGCGGGGCGGTTCCTGTCCCCCTGCCTCCTCTGGGGGACTACACATGACACGACTCGGTTCACGGTCGCAGGATCCTGAAGAAGCTACCTGCCCCCCCACCCCCACCCCGGATAAGGACATCAGCTAAATGTCAAAACGTAAATGTATTCGTAAGTGGAGAATTAATATTAAATGGGCCGAGGATGGTGCCGGGTCACATCCGTTGCGTGAGATCTGAAAGGCTTAAGGGAGAAGCTAATTAATTAATAAAGTTTAACTAGCCATTATCCTATCCTTGCTATGACGACAGCTCGGTGTAGGAATATTAACCACTTGGCTGTAATAGCTGTGATGGCTGGCTTTATGGGAGGGTGTGCGGCCTGTTCTCCACTGCCACTTATTAGCTGTGTGAACCGATACCCATACGTGGTAATTTACAGCCCGCAGACTCAATCCCCCGTCCCAGCTCTCTGTCTGCACCATGTTTGACTCATGTTGTATCCCACCCCCCACCCCCCCGTCATCTCACTGTCCCCCGTCTTCCCTCCCTATTCTGCTGTTCAGGAGTTTCCCATTCTTCCCCCTCCCCCCCATCTCCATTTCTGGGCCTTTGTCTTACTTTCTATTCCTTCTGTCTGTTTTTTCGTCTTTCGCACCCATGCCCATTGTGTCTATCTGGGTCCATTGTGTGTGTGTGTATATGTGTGTGTGTGACCACCAAAGGTCCTTTACCGCCACCATGCCACATCAAACTAATTTCAGGGATATTAAAGCTAGCTTAGCTCACAAGGAAACCAATTTTCGGCACCACCTTCTCCCGCTCACTCGCCGGCTCCTCGCGGCAGGAGAGACAAGAAATGTAATCAATTTAGGGAGGGGGATGAAAGTGCTGAGGTGTCATCGTGCATACATCAGTCGGCAAAGTTCATTGATTACATGAAAGGATGAATAGGCGGCGAGAGGCCGAATTCTCATTTATCAGATGCAACGGAGAGCGATGGAGAGAGAAGGGGGTTTAATTTGAACTGTATTCACTTTGTACAGTAGATGAGAGAGAGAGAGAGAGGGGGGGGGGGAGGATGAGCTGGAGAGGGAGAGCCAGTAAATTCCCCATTACACTCAGTAATTCCAGCTTTACTCGGAGTTCATCATCCTAACTGCGTGTAGTTACCGTGCAGCATGGGAGATAGCACCACGTCTGGAGACAATATGAATTGGAGCCGGGTGGTGTAACCTGTTGCCGAACCCGACCCGGACAATGTGTTCTGGGAAAATGGGAAGTTCGGGCCCAGGCCCGATAGCTGCAGCATGGAGGTGTGCGTGGCAGTCCGAGAGAAAGAGAGCGATGTCATCTGCAAAGCGGCGTAGATTGGGGTGTGGAGGGGACAGACGCTGGAGGGGACAGACGCTGGAGGGGACAGACGGCGTGTCTGTCCTCTCTTTGCTCTGGTGCAGGTGCACTTCTCTCTGCTTTTTCATAAACTTCCCATGATGCCGATCTCGCTTTCTTTCTGTTAATCAAAGTGGTTTCACTTTCCAGTGCTTCATGGTAATTGTGGAGTGCACATCCATTTCCGATCTGGGTTTTTGAAGCCCCCCCCCCCAATAAAAGCCCCAGCACTCAATCTGTCAACGGGAGTGCAAACCGTGTGCCCCTCGGTCCTCGATGGTGTTGATATTTAGCAGACAGACGCATGAACAACCTGTACAACCTGTACAACCTGTACAACTGTTACTGGTGAGGTCAGTAGCCAGGCCTTTAAATGTCTCTCTAATGTTGCTGCACATATCTGTGTTTTAAAATGTGTGTGTGTGTGTGTGTGTGTGTGTGTGTGTGTGTGTGTGTGTGTGTGTGTGTGATCCAGAGTATTGCACAGTAAGTAGTGATGGGGTGCCTTGCTTGGTGAAACCCGGACAGTACATATACTCATATATGCTTGGAAGTCTTTGAAAAACCCATGCACATAAACATAGAATACACTGTACACACACAGACACACACACACACGATATTCATGCACCCACATGCATTCATGCCAACACACATGTACACACATATGTGAACACACATTCATGATATTCATGCACACACATGCACGCGTGTGCACACACACACACTCATGATATTCATGCACACACACACATGCATGCACACACTTACGTGTACACACATACACACACACACACACACACACACACGGTATTCATGTACACATGCATTCATGCACACACACGTGTACATACACGTTCATGATATTCATGCGCTCGCAAACACACACCTACATACGTACACACACACATACTCATGATATTCATGCACACACACACATTCACACACACACATACTCATGATATTCATGCACACACACACATGCATGCACACACACATACTCATGATATTCATGCACACACACACATGCATGCACACACACATACTCATGATATTCATGCACACACACAGTCATTGTCCTCTCCAACAGTGACCTCTCCTCCCTTTTTCGTCCTCCCTCGGCTCTCGGCCTCACCCTTCCCCTCTCAACTCTCTCCTCTCTTTCACGCCCACGAGGCCACCTGTTTGAAGCTTATAAATACCCCAACAAAAGCATAAAAGGCCAGATGAATAATGAAGGAGAGCCGAGCCGCTGGCCTTTAATGCACGCTCGTCACGTGGGGAGCGGCGGTGGCGGCGGCGGCGGCGGCCTTATTTAGGCTGTTCGACTCAGCGCCATGGTAAAGAGGGAATCATGCATTTCAATGAGCTGGTCGGTGTGATTTCAACAGTAGCACAAAAGACGGAGGGAGAGGGGCCGTCCAAAACTTATTCTGCAAGAGAAAAAATAGACTTCCGCCGTGCTGTCAGTCGGAAGAGGGAGCAAAGCCGATCTGTCGACACTCTTTTGAGGAATCCAAGGAAAAAGAGAGTGGGGAAAAAAAAGTGGGTCATCCTGATTTCTTTTTTTGGGTAGAAGTCAAAGAAACTTAAAGGGAAGTGCTGATGATCTGAGCATAAAAAGTGTCACAATGCATTTCCGTTAGTCGGTCCCTTGGCCTGTGCCAGCGTGCCGGCTCGGATTGCTGAAACGTGACCGGTGTGGTTTATATATAGCTGCTAGGCAGCCGAGGGACACACAGCCTAAGATCAACATTTCCATCAGCCAATACAACCGGTACACTGTTGACCCACCTGTCAACCCACCCATCAGACAACTGATTTCCAGTGCAGATAATAGCTGAAAGCCAGCGAGGTGCCTGCAGAAGCAGACAACAGTTGCAGCAATGACCGATGCTGCGGCAGTTATGTTGTGGCGGTAGTTGTGGGTTTTGAAGGTCTAGTATTTTAGTTATTTCTGGGTCTTTATAGTGAACTAACACATAAAACCCTTGACATTTTTTGGGTGTCATGCTGGCCCATGGGTTAGCTGTTAGTGTGGGCTAGTTAGTGTTAGTGTGAATTAGTTAGTGTTAGTGTTAGCTACTTAGTTTTAGTTAGTGTTAGTGTTAGTTAGTGTTAGTGTTAGCTACTTAGTTTTAGTTAGTGTTAGTGTTAGCTACTTAGTTTTAGTTAGTGTTAGTGTTAGCTACTTAGTTTTAGTTAGTGTTAGTGTTAGCTAGTTTGTGTTAGTTAGTGTTAGCTAGTTTGTGTTAGTTAGTGTTAGTGTTAGCTAGTTAGTGTTAGTTAGTGTTAGGGTTAGTGGTTAGTTGTGAGTGGTTTGCTGTCGCCTCACAGCAAGAAGGTCCTGGGTTCAAACCCCAGGCCGTCCCAGGTCCTTTCTGTGTAGAGTTTGCATGTTCTCCCCGTGTCTGCGTGGGTTTCCTCTGGGTGCTCCGGTTTCCTCCCACCGTCAAAAAGACATGCATTTTAGGGTTAATGCTCCTGTCTGTGCCCCTGAGCAAGGCAATGGAAAGAAGAACTGAGTTGGTCCCCAGGCTCTGCAGCTGCCCACTGCTGCTATACAATAGGATGGGTTAAATGCAGAAAACTAATTTCATTGTAAGGATACAATGACAAGGTAAAGTTTGTGTTTTTTTTTTTTTTTCAAATGTATTGCATCATGTCAGTATTGAATACATTGCAAAAGCACTTTAATTTCTTCATCTATCATGTTTGTTTTTGGCAATAGTCTCCAGCTACGGCTGATTTAATATCATATTATATCATATTATCCATATATCTGCTGCTGTTGTCTTGCATCATATCACACACTGACCCAAATCCTCCACTAAAGACAATGAGGTCACCAAAAAGCACAAAATCAGAGATGATAAAATATGTAGGAACCATGAAACAGTGACAGTAATAGTAGTAGAAGCAAAGATCCCATAAACCAGTCTGAGTAACTTGGCTTATGTCTCATTTCTCAAGAGTTTCTCTTTTATAAATTTCATTTTCATTTTATTAGGAACCGCTAACCAACTGACACTTTTTTTTGGGTTTGTTTATTTTTTCTCTCTCCATTCTTCTCCCCAATTGTATCCGGCCAATTACCCCACTCTTCCGGTCTCTGCTCCACCCCCTCTGCCGATCCAGGGAGGGCTGCAGACTACCATATGCTTCCTCCGATACATGTGGAGTCGCCAGCCGCTTCTTTTCACCTGACAGTGAGGAGCTTCACCAGGGGGACGTAGCTAGTGGGAGGATCACACTATATCCCCCAGCCCCCTCCCCGAACAAGTGCCCCGACCTGCAAGAGGAGGTGCTAGTGCAGCGACCAGGACACATACCCACAGCCAGCTTCCCACCCGCAGACACGGCCAATTGTGTCTGTAGGGACGCCTGACCAAGCTGAAGGTAACATGGGGATTCGAACCAGCGATCCCTGTGTTGGTAGGAAATGGAATAGACCGCTATGCTACCCAGACTCCCCGTAATTAACCCTTTAACTTCGTCCTCAGCACTCCCTATTGCTCAACCATCAAAAAACGTCACACATCAGGACCACACAGCATCAGGACCATGTCCCCTTCCTCTAGTTACTCATTTGTAGTCCAGTATCCGCATGCTGGTTTTTCTTCTGCATGAGGTCCTGACTGATGCTGAGCAGCAAGCAGGTCTGTCTCTGTCCGCGGCTGTTCCTGCGGGTGACATCCTGTCACACATCATTCTCTCTGTGTGGTAAGTTGGTGGGCAGGCCTTCACATTTTCTCCTCGGTCCTATAAATTCCACGGTGACCTTTTGTGCCTAATTTCCGCTGCCTCCATGCCAGGTGAAATATGATTCCACAGCAGGCTGTTCTTCGTGCCAATTCAGGTCCCCTCACCACCAAATAAATCTACAATTGTCCACTGGGCCACCTCCCGCCCTTTTGAATTAAATTCTGGTCCCTTAGAACCTCATAAGTGGGTTTTAGCAGCTTTGGTTCAGATGTAATTCAATGTGGCGCAGCATGTCTGACCTTTGGGTGGCGTGGGTGGGGGGTTTGATCAAAATGGTCACGACCAGGTTATATTTTATGCATTCTTCCTTTTGCTCAGTTTCGCTGAATAGCTCCCCGGCAAACCTCCAGAAGACCTGTGTCAGTTCTGTCTGGCGGTTTTCTGCTGAATCTGTGGCGAGAAAATGAGATTTTGAAGCAGGCTGTTCCTTGGGTAAATGTGTGTACAATTTACTCTTAATGACCTTTTTCTTGGCGGCAAAAATAATTAATCACAAAGCTGTTTGTTGTGTGACTCAAATGTGATATTAGAAGACCATGCTTCTCTTGGCACAAACACACGTGCACACAGAAACACTTTACAGTCATGCAGAAACCTACACATGTAAGTGGAGCTGTGCCCAAAGAGGTAACACCGAGGACGGTCTGACAGGATGCGGAAGCGGGGCAGGCTAAGCTAACTGCTAGCCTGTGCAGACCGGCAGTTCCAATAACACCAAGGGCGGTGTGGCGGTGGCCTCAACTAGCATTGACTTGTGTTTTAGTGTCGTCGTGTGGAGTGCGTGGAGGTGTGTCGAAGATGCCTAGCTGGGAGAGCTGGCGTTGGATCAGCTGGAGGAGCTTGGTCTGCTGCGTCCGGTGGGCCCAGGGACCACGGCGCTGCCCGGAGTTGTGCTCGAGGAGGAAACACCGAGGGCGGTCTGGCAGAACGCGGAAGCGGGGCAGGCTAAGCTAACTGCTAGCCCATGCAGACCGGCAGTTCTGATAACACCGAGGGCGGTCTGGCAGGACGAGGAAGCGGGGCAGGCTAAGCTAACTGCTAACCCATGCAGACCGGCAGTTCTGATAACACCGAGGGCGGTCTGGCAGGACGCGGAAGCGGGGCAGGCTAAGCTAACTGCTAGCCCATGCAGACCGGCAGTTCTTATAACACCGAGGGTGGTCTGGCAGGACGCGGAAGCGGGGCAGGCTAAGCTAACTGCTAGCCCATGCAGACCAGCAGTTCTGATAACACCAAGGGCGGTCTGACAGGATGCGGAAGCGGGGCAGGCTAAGCTAACTGCTAATACATGCAGACCGGCAGTTTCGACAGTCAAGTACATGGAAGAAATGACAATAGATTCCTGATTTATTAATACATGTGGACATCCACCCCTACATATGCACAGCACCACCCTTTGCATGTACTGTATTCATGTACTAATGTTCTGTACACACACACACACACACACACACACACAGACTAGTGTGAGCGTGATGCTGGACATGATGGTGTGTGTCCATCAGAAGATGAGGGTGATGGAGTGTCGGCTCACTGATCACAAGCGTGGACTGACAGAATGCTGATGGCAGAGCTTCAAAAACATGCAAACACTGCATTCTGTGTGTGTGTGTGTGTGGGTTTCATTCACACATTTCTCTTTGATCCTTCATCCTTTCGGTTTATGCTGGTGTTTTCTTTCTTTTATTTTCTTCTCCCTTTTCTTTATCTCTTTGGTGTGGTTTTAGTAGTATGCATTTTTTTTGGTCTTTTTTGTTGCTTTGCTGTAGTATCTGTGTGCCTCTTCCCTCGCTCTCACCTTGAGGCCGAGGCAACGTGACTATGAGAGGAAGTGACATCACGGATCTCTACATCACAACGTGACTTTGGAGGTCGTCATAGGCACAAGTCAAATAGCAGGTAGTCAAGTTAACACTTTGTGGGCTCTTTTTAGATGACGCCCCCCCCCCACACACACACACAGTGTAGGTGCAGGCAAACACACCTGAGTGCTGATCAGCATGAATTTAATCCGTTCCATTGTCCCTGTCTTCTTCCCTGCCTGCTTTAATACTTTCTAAAGGGGGCGTGTCGTATGCAAACGAGGGAAGGAGACGCCTGAGCTTCCATGATGGATCATTTGCAGTAATGACATCACTAAGAGCCGGCACACCTCCCTCTTTTTGCTCGGTGAAATTACTTTTTTCCTTCTTGTTCTTTTGTTGTACATTACACCGCAGCTGTCCTTCATGTCTTCTCAAGCCTCCCTTCCCCCGTCCACCCGCAGCCAATGAAACAGCCCAGAGAGAGGTCGTCCTCTCCTCCCATGACACGGGAGGAGAGGAGAGAGACGGACACTGAGGGGGAGATAGAGCGTTGGGGGGTGAGGAGGGGAGGGGAGAGGGAACGATGATAGCGATGGCGAGCATGGGGAAGAGATTAAAATGCATAGACTATATTTATATATATATATATATATATATATATATATATATTTATATATATATATATATATATATATATATATATATATATATATGGGTAACAGTTATGTCAGAATGCTGTGAACAGAGCAAACATGAGGAAGCGAGCAGCAACACGGCTCTGAGACCTGGTTGACTCAGTCAGCATTAAGGCGGAGCACGCTGGACAAACTCATCACACTCCACACAGCAGAGTAATGGCAACTGTATAACCAGCTACACTCTGTTAACTGCACAACAACACTACACAAGTAAATGAAGCCGAGAATGGGAGGAGTGCAGGAATTTGTTAGAAGAGAGACAGAGACAGAGAGGGGCAGAGACAGACAGACAGATGGATAGACAGACAGACAGACAGGTGGATAGACTGACAGACAGACAGGTGGATAGACAGACAGACAGACAGGTGGATAGACTGACAGACACACAGACAGAGATAGACTGACAGGCAGACAGACAGACAGACAGACACAGAGATAGACAGACAGACAGACAGATAGACTGACTGACAGACAGACAGACAGAGATAGACTGACAGGCAGACAGGCAGACAGACACAGAGATAGACAGAGATAGACTGACAGACAGACAGATAGACTGACAGACAGACAGACAGACAGACAGACAGACAGACAGATAGAGATAGACTGATAGAGAGATAGACAGACAGGCAGACAGGCAGACAGGCACAGAGATAGACAGAGATAGACTGACAGACAGACAAACAGAGAGAGATAGACTGACAGACAGACAGAGACAGACAGACAAAAAGAGAGAGAGAGACAGACAAAAAGAGAGAGACAGACACACACAACACACAGTGACAGATAAACAGAGACACACAGACAGAAAGAGAGCGAGAGAGAGAGACAGCCAGACAGAGAGACATAAACACAGAGAGAGAGAGAGAGAGAGTGACAGACAGACGGACAGGCAGACAGAGAGACAGAGACAGACAGAGAGAGGAAAATGGTTGCTTTTTATGTGAAACTGGATCCTCGGTATTAGAGGAGAGAGAGAAGGTAGTAATGAGGAAGAGGAGGAGAAGAATAGTTTCAGAGAGAAGCGAGACATGCAGACAGAGAGATGGCTAGAGCAAGGCATGAAAAGCGTGTTGAAAGAAAACGAAAGACAATGATCGATGGGGGAGAGAATTTTGAATTTTAAAACGGCCCTTTATTTAACAAAGACACCAACTTACACGGCGACGCATCTTTTTCTCACCGTTGACCAAGAGTCCCTGCTTTACCCTGAGGGTTCATCCTCCATCACAGAGCCCCGCATCGATTCAAAGCTGGACGGAGACAGAGAGACGCAGCAAAAAAAAATAAAATAAATAAATAAAAAAAGGCAGTCATCCCTCCTCATCTGCTGGCGCTGGGGAACTTTGTCCTCGTGGACCGAGAGAGAGGAGAGCCAAAGAAAATGAGCTGCTGAGGGACCGGCGCTGCGCTGTCACTCAAACTTAATAATCTATTGACCTGTAGAAGTCCTGGCTTACACACACCGGCACCGTCCATCACTACCACACACACACACACACAGACTTTTAACGTGCCTTCATACATGGAAACACCAGCCGTGTCCCCACTCGGGGGTCACGTCCTCTGAAGGACAACAAAGTCGTGTTCTACGTGGACCGAGAAGGCCGAACAGAGCGCTGTTAAACGACACAGTCTGGTCTACAGAGGATTTCCTGTTGGCGTCACCAGCTGTTCCCCACCCTTACCCTTGCACCACGAAGCGCCTGTCGCTTAGCAACCTTGACGGCTGCGGTTGGAAAAAAAGGTGGTGGAGATGGGGGGGGCCAGACATTTTAATTTAAACATTTTTTTTTTCGTTTTACCATTTATCGATGACCATTTAATCAACATTAGCATGGCTAGCATCCAGTGCTGATTTTGTAATTCTGGAGGTCCTGGAACACAGAGAGGGTCCCGTTCCAGTGGGTCAGGGGTAGAGAAAAAGAAGAAGAAGAAGAAGAAAAACTCTTTATTTTGTCGTCGTATTCTTACAACGAATGTGTCTTGTGCATTCAACCCATCATCCTATTGTATAGGAGCGGTGGGCAGCTGCAGCACCCGGGGACCAACTCCAGCTCTTCTTTCCATTGCCTTGCTCAGGGGCACCCACACAGACACGAGGAGAACATGCAAACTCCACACAGAAAGGACCCGGGACGGCCTGGGGTTGGAACCCGGGACCTTCTCGCTGTGAGGCAACAGTGCTAGCCGCTGGGCCAGTGTGCCGCCCAGTCACGCAGTGCCTCAGAAAGTCCACAGTGCCTGGAGCACACGGGACAACACGCTAGCTGTTAAAGCTAAACAAAACTGTCGTCACAAACAACGCGTTATTTATTCACATGTTTTTAGTCAGAGCATTCACAATAATCACTCAAAACTAGCATAGATATTGGTCTCGCTCTCGTTGACTTCCCTTCCTTGTCATTCCCCTTCTGTCTGTGGGTTGCTACGATGGGGGGAAGTGGAGTTAGGGCTGAACGTTGTATTTACAACCACGAAAAGCATACAGGCCAAGACAGTGAACTAAGTGACATGGTCTGTCTGTCTTTCTGCCTGTCTTTCTGTCTGCATGTCTATCGGTCTGTCTCCTCCGCTCTGCTTCAGCACTATCGACAGCAACCATTATCGCCATCCTGTTTGCTCTGCTGAAACAAGTGTGGCCTACTTAGGGTCCGGCTGACCTACTGGTTTGAAGAAATTCAACCTCTTGAGAGGGTCTAAGGACAGGAAGTTGTGCTGCTGTTAAGCCTGCTGAGGCAAATTTGTAATTTGTGATATTGGGCTATATAAATAAAATTGAAATTGAACATATTTGATCGCCTTGTTGACATTTTACCAGTTTCCTCCTCGTTGCTGAGGGCATCCTAGTTCAAATCACAGTAACAGTAGCTCAGGCGCCATGCCCAAAATTCACACACTTCAGGTGTCATCGAGTGACCTGCGGTCTCTCTCTTTTTTCAATTTTTTTTTAAATTAGATTTAAAATGCATCCAAAAGAGTCAGATAAACATTTTACAACTACCTTCGGTGGGAAATAAAACAATGACAGAACAGATAACACTGAGTATTAGTGACAAAAGAGGAGCCAGATCCAGTCTGGGAGTTCCCGGATCTTGTTCCAGCAGGATCCAGCGCAAATTCAGCCCTGCTAACGTTATTTCAACGAAGATTTGAAGTTCTAAAGCCCCTTAGGTTTTTTTCAACATTTGTGTCGTTAGCTATTTGAGTGAATTGAAACCCAATGCCTACATTTAAAAGTGTAATCATCAGCCGCTGTTGGACTCAGAGACGCCATTTTCTTGTGGAAAAGAAAAATCTAATCATCACCAACGCGCAATGATTCTTGGGCTAGGTTGGGCCGTGAAGGATGCATCCGTTGTGTCCTTAAAAATTATGACAAACGAAGGCCGCATTTCTTGGCCGCATCTGAAGGAACCTTTGTAACGGGACACTGTGGTGTGCTGCAGTGGCGTAATCAGTCTTCAAACGCAGCCTCTGGATTGAAACGCAGTCATCATCGGCGGTCACTCGGGGGCCGAGTATGACCGTCCTTTAAGACGCCTCTGCATGACAGCTTTTTACGTGGAGTGGCTGATGCGCCTGCAGCCACCACACGGTCCTTGGCAGGGGGTGGCCAGAGTCCAATGGCATGGAGAACCAAGACAATTGGGGACCAGCCTCTGTTGCAGCCTTCATCCACCTTCACTGCCGTTGGGACCTGGCGACATCTTCCACCAGTTCTACCGTTGAGGTCTTTGCTGGATCATTCTTCAGCTGGTACCTCCCCCTTGACCTATCCACCTTGGGTGACCCTACCAGGAGCCAAGCTCCGGACGGCATCTGGGGATCATTGGTACACGCAAGCTTCTCCACCACGGCAAGTTGGCGATCCAGGAGAAGAACACAGTGATCCTGTTGCAAAGCGGTTCTTTCTGACCCACTTCCTGGACAAAGGAGAACGAGGGGTACGGAGTCATTGGAAGAAGTTTTTGGTGAAAACGACAAGTTTACGTCCTAAATAAGAGCTCCGCATTTACAGAACTATGTAAAGAAATACTGGTAAACCCTACAACGGTAAAACTGAAGTTATTACTAATGTGAATAATCAAAACAAAAATGTTTAAGCAGAACAGCAAGAGTTTCAACTACTAGTCTGCTATCTATCTGCCTGTCCGTCCGTCCGTACGTCTGTGTGTCAGTCCATCCATCAATCCCCTATCTCTCCCATCTGCCTCCCCGCTGTATTTACAATGAGTTCTGGAGTGTCTCGGATCCGTCTTAGATATACATGGAGCTCGTAAATCAGACCACCAGGTGCTGAAAGCCTAATGTATACCCAGCATTGGCAGGGGAGAAGAAATCCATGTCAACCTCATTACCTGCCTTCATGCATCTTTCATTAGAGCGGGGCTATTAGGAACACAACGGTAGGGAGTGACGAGAGTACGAGGCCATTAGGAACACCGCAGTATAGACTGACAGACGGAGGGGGAGAGAGACACCCACGCCTCCCGTTTTTTATTTTTATTGTCTATTTATGAAGTCATTTTTCTGAAGTATCCCCAACGGAGTAAGACAACTTTGGCGATATCGCCCATGTGACTCTTGCACAGGCGAATATCGATGAGCCTACATTGGCCGAGGGAAGGACGGAGGCAGGTGCACCTGCAGAACGGGCGAAACAGAAAGACAAGATGCTGAGAAAGACAGACAGTGTGGGGCGTCCGGGTGGCGTGGCGGTCCATTCCGTTGCCGACCAACACGGGGATTGCCGGTTCGAACCCCCGTGTTACCTCCGGCTTGGTCGGGCGTCCCTACAGACACAACTGGTAGTGTCTGCCGGTGGGAAGCCGGATGTGGGTACGTGTCCTGGTCGCTGCACTAGCGCCTCCTCCGGTCGATCGGGGCGCCTGTTCAGGAGGGGGGAGGGGAAACTGGGGAGAATAGCGCGATCCTCCCACGTGCTATGTCCCCCTGGTGAAACTCCTCACTGTCAGGTGAAAAGAAGCGGCTGGGGGCACGTGGTAGTCTGCAGCCCTCCCTGGATTGGCAGAGGGGGTGGAGCAACGACCGGGACGGCTCAGAAGAGTGATCAAGGTACAGTTGGGGAGAAAAGGGGGAGGGGGGGGAGAAAAATAAAGAAAGAAAGACGGTGAAAAAGAAAGTGATAGACAGGTAGATTGAGGAATCAGTGAGACAGGAGGACAGACAGAGTGAAAGAGAGAGAGAATATGAAGATGTACAACCTCTAGGAAGGGGTATACGAGTATAGACGAGCACGGGCTGACAGAAATAGCCGAGATAGAGAGCAAGACACGTAGGACGCCGTGGACCGAGTGAGGGGTCGGAGAGGGAGAAAGAATGAGACGGATAGAGGCGGAGGAAAAAAAAAACAAACCCCAGATAGATGGGGGAGATAGCGGCTCGAGGAGCCACATACTCCATCTTCACCTCTCTCCTACGCAAACATGTCAGCCCGGCATGCGGACCGCTGATCAGTATTTAGTAATGCGTTGCTGAAGCTGGGCTCATCATTTAAAATGCTGTCTCGGCAGCGCTTGACGCGATGCCGTGAGGCGCACTCCGCCTTGACAAGCCTTTCCTTCAGCTTTGGTAATCCCATTTGGGAAGAGAGCTGTTTGTGTTGCACATCCCAAATGACAATCAACATTAAAGCGGCGTGTGTCCGCCGCCCTATGAACACCTGAAGTAGTATTGGTAGAAAAATCTCCTTCGCACCCTGTTTCGGGTGGTCTCCCTCAAGCTCGGGTCCTCCATCAGAGGCCTGGGAGTTTGAGGGTTCTGTGTCTTAGCCGTTCGTAGGACTGAACTCTTCTGGGCAGAGGCCTCAGATGTTGCTCCTGGAATCTGCTGGAGCCACTCTCCCAGTTTGGGGGTCACAGCCCCTAGTGCTGCTATCACCACTGGGGCTACTGTGGAGTTCACCTTCCACATCCGGTCTAGTTCTTCCTTCAGCCCTTGGTATGTCTCTAGCTCCTCACGCTCTGTCTTCCTGGTGTTGGCACCACTCAGGACTGCTACATCGATTACTACTGCCTGTCTTCTGCCCCTCGTCGACCGCCACACTGTCTGGTGGGTTAGCCAGCACCTGCTCTTCAGTCTGGAACTGGAAGTCCCACAGGGTCTTACCTCTGCCATTCTCAACCACCCTTCGCGGGGTCTCCCATTTGGACTTGGGGGCTTCCAGTCTGTATTCAGTACACATATTCCTGTACACTATCCCATATGTATATATATATATATATATATATATATATATATATATATATATATATATATATATATCCATTATCCAAGCCACTTATCCTGCTCTCAGGGTGGCGGGGATGCTG
>JAJHIY020002101.1:0-7500 GCA_022114975.2 Lampris megalopsis | reverse complement strand
GATATCTATCGTTATCATGGTATGTATTGTTATTGTGATATGTATCATTATCATGATATCTATCGTTATCATGATATGTATCGTTATTGTGATATGTATCATTATCATGATATCTATCGTTATCATGATATGTATCGTTATTGTGATATGTATCGTTATTGTGGTATGTATCATTATCATGATATCTATCGTTATGATATGTATCATTATTGTGATATGTATCATCATCATGATATCTATCGTTATCATGATATGTATCGTTATTGTGATATGTATCATTATCATAATATCTATCGTTATCATGATATGTATCGTTATTGTGATATGTATCATTATCATGATATCTATCGTTATCATGATATGTATCGTTATTGTGATATGTATCGTTATTGTGGTATGTATCATTATCATGATATCTATCGTTATGATATGTATCATTATTGTGATATGTATCATCATCATGATATCTATCGTTATCATGGTATGTATTGTCATTGTGATATGTATCATCATGGTGATATGTATCGTCATCGTGATATGAATCCCCTATGAGACGTTTGGCTATATCGCACAGCTCTAACACACACATATATATACAGCACACTCAATTCCAGTCAACACTGGCATTGTAAATGGCCACGATGGTGCCTAACAGAAGGCAAAGAATGTGCTCTGAAAGGTGTTTATCTATACACATGTATGTGTGTTGGTGTGCAAGTGCATCTTTGTTGTCAAGTTTTACCATGAACACCTTTGTTTTTTTCCATCAGCGGTTCAGTTTAACGGAGAAACAACTGTGGTGTTGAGACAATTTCATGCTTGGCAACAACATGACCCACTGAAGCGGGTAGACAAGTCTGTAGATAAGTCTCGATGAACCTTTGCGAGCTCGGCATGCTTTAAATCTTAAAGGATGCTTTTGATCGATATATTGGAAAGGGTAAAGGACATGGAAAGGTTTTACCAAGAACGACCGCGGCCGACTAGACTCGCTAGCCTTTGGCTAACGGGTCAGACACTTTAGTTGACTGGTTAGCGCAGTCGCCCGTGGTGCGGGCTACCTGGGTTCGCGTCCCGGCTGCGGCGGATACCTGGCTGCCCCCTGAATTCACTCCATCCGGTAAACTATCACCTGCAGTCTGCTGGATCTGTAACACACACACACACCTTTACAATACAAACAAACAAACAAACAAACAATCACAGAGAAGCCTGGCTGAAGTCCATCTGCAGGGCAAACTACTAAAGAGCATTTGTACTCTGCAGGCTTGATTTCTGCACACTGCGCCATGAGCACTCACTATCACACACACACACACACACACAGTGTGTGTGTGTGTCAGGGAGAGAAGAGACACAAAGGGTAGCGCGGAGTTTAATGTGGGCTTTTCAGGCCCAAATAATACAAAGGTGCTTATGTTTAGGCAATTGGTTCCACTGCCACCCGGAGACAGGTTTTTGGGGTTCAGTGAATAAGTAAATGAAATCATTTCAAATAAAGCCAGCCCGTGCTTTTCATGGTTAGAAAATTCCCTCGTTTTGGGCAGAAACGGGGTTTCTGGGGCGAGTGCCAAGCTATAGAGTTAGGAGACCTCGCTCCGGGGCAGGAAGCTGACTTTACACCCAGGCGTCCCTCCCACACAGCTGTACGTGCAAATGTGCACACTTAGGTTGGACTCCCTCGCTTTTATTTTGACCTTGGAAAGCACGCTCAATGTGGGGCCCCTGTGGGCTTCTTGTGGGCAGTGCGGCGAGGGCCAAGCCCATACTAATCTCTGATGGGCCCATTATAGGTTTGCCTATGTGGGCCCGTTGCAGCAATTTCCCCTTTGGGCCCCGTGTGGCTTCTCCGTGTGCAGCCCACACGAGGGCCGGCCTGCAGAGCCCATGTGGACCAGCATGCAGTGAGTTCAGAGCATTTTCCTGCCTCCGGGTTTCTCCGTGGCGGGAAGACGGAAGAGAGGCCCTTTCCTACTGCAGGCATTCCCAAGGCAGGTAACACTGAGGCACACGAGCCGAGAAGAGCGAGTTCAGTCTTGGACTCGGCAATTATTTTCTTTATTAAACAGCTGTCAGAAACGTTGCTTATCCACGTTTCCCATATTCTGACCTCCAAAGCAACCTGCGGCGGAAAGAGACCGATAAAACAACAACCGCGACGTCTGAAACCTTGAAGACACTAGATTGACCACGGCCGCCATTTTGACGCTTTTGGATTTTCAAAGTTTAATTACTTAGTGCAGGGGTCCCCAATTACTTTTCATAGCGGGCCACTTTTAGGGCCACTTTTAAAACCACGGGCCACTCAACCTCCAGCGGCATGTTGTTCGTTAGTTTGTTTTGGTGTCGATACGTTGCAGGTATTATAATTTAAACAGAGATTTTTCATCTATTTTTCGATATATTACTAGTCTCACTTTTACTAAGAAATTAAATTTTTATTTATTTATTTTTTTTTGGTAGGGAAATTAAAAAAAAATCTTCCTTCTGGCATTTCTCCAAAAATTCTCGCGGACCATAAATCGACCCGTCACGGGCCGGACGTGGCCCGCGGGCCGCCTATTGGGGACCCCTGACTTAGTGAAAAGAGAAGATACAGACCTGCCGCTCCCTGAATGCTCCTGAAATTGCATATGTTGGCATTAAAATGCGTTTTAGATCATCCATCCATCCGTTAGCTGAGCCGCTTATCCTGCTCCCAGGGTGGCGGGGATGCTGGAGCCTATCCCAGCAGTCACTGGGCGGCAGGCGGGGGGACACCCTGGACAGGCCGCCAGGCCACCACACAGGGACATTTGTACGAGCAACATATAACGACTTGTAGTTACGTTTTTAAAGTTAAGCGACCTCTAGCGGTCGTGCTGCCAATAGCAATCTTAGTCGCCATACCAGACGGCGAAACAACACAAAAACGCACTGACTGCACATTCTATTGTTCTCAGATTGTTTTTAATCACTATTTACTGACGACTTACCTTTATTAGCCTGCCTGTGAGGTTTTAGATCAACTCCAACAAAAAACAAACAAAAAAAAGAGGTACGAGAAGATCTACCTAAAACGAACATTGACGGTCATCATGACCGTCTCGTAATCTGCGCGTGATCGTGTGCGTCATGTGGCGCGTGTTGTTCGCGTCATTTCCTTCGTGAAGTTCGTCGCGCTGTCCTAGAAACACACTGGCGCCCTCCAGTGGAGAGAAATAGTCTAAACTTGATTTGTGATTATGTCCAACATGTCTGGGTACAGACGCACCATGGCAACCACCGAGGCGCTGCAGTATTTACAGGCGCTGGACGGCGGCCATTTTAAATTGTTTGAAAAATAGTATGAAAGTTGTTAAAATGTTAATTTTGGCGTCGGTTAGTTTCCTAACAGACACACTAACCTATGCAACGCATTAATATCTCAGGTGGGTATTTATCTCGACAGAATATAGAGTTTAAAAACCGCGGGGGTCAAAATGACCGCCCACGGTCGTTCCGGTAGTTTTTCAGTTCCGGTCGTCGTTTGGGACTGTTTCAATGTTTACTTTCACTTCGTGTTTTACATTTCAGATTTTACAGGCCTTGTTACGTTTGTTAGATTAGCAATAACATCGCGGACAATGTCTCCCACCCACTCCAGGACATGCTGGTTGGGCACAGGAGTACTTTTAGTAATGGACTCATTCTGCCGAAAAGCACCACAGAGCGCCGCAGGGGGTCATTCCTGCAGGAGGCCATCAAACTTCCCAGCTCCTCCCTCAGACTCAGGCTGTCAGACACTCGGAGTTAACGGTCACTGGACCGGCCCTGTCGGGTTTGGTTTGAGCTGCTTGTTTTGGGTAGTGCAGTATAGCTAGGGTGTTACGTGCTCCATGCTTGTTGATATATTTTGTTCTTATTTATCTTTTATTTCTATTGGTTTCTGTCTCTATTTTCTTATCCTGTTAGTTTTTGGTTATTAGAGCGCGAGTGTCTGCAATAGAACCCAATTTCCCCTCGGGGATGAGTTCTGGTTCTGATTCTGGTTCTGCTTTCCGTTTTGTTTTTCCAGGTAATATTTTCACTTTTTCCATGTTGCTGACCAAGTTCGACCGTGTCTGTGTGAAGTTTAGATCGTTTAAAGACGGCCCGTCAGCAGAAAGCGGTGGGCTGGAGACAAACCGGCTTGTTTCAGACACAAGATGGGCCGAGGGGCTGCACAGAGGGCCAGGATCAGAGAAATACGGGTTTTTTATGTATTTTTTTTGAGCTGTGAGTCATGCAGAGCTTCTCTAGTGGAGCTCCAGGATAAAAATATGGAGTTGGAATGAGCACGACGTGTGTGTGTGTGTGTGTGTGTGTGTGTGTGTCTGTCCGTCTCTAGTTGTGTTGGATTGACATTGTGTGTGCACTCTAAGCGTGTGGGGGTCTGTCAGTGGGTTTTATGGCTGCATCAGTCTCGAACCTGAGATCGGTGCATTGAAATATGACAGGTTTACTGTGCAGCCTCTGTGTGATCGGAGGCCTCCGACAGCGCTGGGTGATCAGATTGTCAAGAAGATTGGTGTGTGCGTGTGTGTGTGTGTGTGTGTGTGTGTGTGTGTGTGTGTGTCTTCCTAAGACTCAACGTCTTTCTTTCATAGCTCATTCACACATGCAGTCTTTTGCATGAATTGCTCAGTGGCGCCCCCTGCATTGGGGTCTGGTGTGACTGGGAGCAGGGATCGATATTCAGGGAAGTCTGCACCGTCAGTTCCCCACCTCCAGACCGGGTATCATTTCAGGGAAGGTGCCGGTAAGGTTTTTTTTTTAGCAATGTTAAAATGCCACATCCTCTTGCTCAACTTACCCCAGGGCTTCGGCTCATTTACCCAGCAGCCACCATTCTGGAAAAAAAGAAAAGCCCTGTACACCGGTGGGTGTTGTTTTTTAAAGCCACTTTATTTTGTCGTTGTATTCCTGCAATGATTTGCTCTCTGCATTTAACCCATCCTATTGCATAGGGGCAGTGGGCAGCTGCGCCTCAGATGGCAAAATTGCTGTGACCCGGATCCCGTCCCACACCTGACACTTTCATCCAGCCCACGTACCGTGTGGAATGATGGCACTTGGGCGGTCCGCTCCTGTTTGCCAGATCTGGGCCAGAACCAAGCCATAGCAATGCAGCATGTGCCACATATTTGCCAAAGGTGGCCCATATTTGTTGTGTGATATTTGGGCCATATTCACCATTTACCACACGGGCCACTTCAGGGTCACATCCAGATGACATGTTGCCAAGGGCACCGCATCTTTGCCAAAAAAGGCCCACATTTGATTTGGCATATTTGGGCCATATTTGCTATTATACATGTGGGCCACTTCAGGCTCACATCCATTTTGTCAGGGCCAGAAGGCCATCAGTGCCCCATCATTGCCTGAGGTGGCCCACATCCGGATGCTGTCTGGGGCAGAACCCGGGGACCAACTCCAGTTCTTCTTTCCATTGCCTTGCTCAGGGGCACAGGCAGGAGCGTTAGCCCTAACGTGCATGTCTTCTTGATGGTGGGAGGAAACCGGAGCACCTGGAGAAAACCCACGCAGACACGGGGAGAACATGCCAACTCCACACAGAAAGCACCTGGGGCAGCCTGGGGTTCGAACCCAGGACCTTCATGCCGTGAGGCCACAGTACTAACCACTGGGCCACCCCCCATCATGGCCCTTATTGTCTGCTCTAGCTCTTCCAACTTTTTGTAGACAGATATGGTCGTGATACTCGTCCCAAATGATATGAAATTGCTTATTTCTGATGGAAAACCGTAAGACATCCTTGTGGGAGGACCCCCAAACACCCCTCCAAGTGTGTGCCCCCAAACTGCTTGGCTAAAGGTGCAGTTGAGGTTGGTGCTGGGGCTGTTGGGCCAGTATAAATCGGAAATGCCAGGGCCACCCCCCCCTTTTCTTCTCAATTGTACCCCGGCAAATTACCCCACTCTTCCGAGCCGACCTGGTCGCTGCTCCACCCCCTCTGCCGATCCGGGGAGGGCTGCAGACTACCACATGCCTCCTCCCATACATGTGGAGCCGCCAGCCGCTTCTTTTCACCTGACAGTGAGGAGTTTCACCAGGCGGATGTGGCGCGTAGCAGGATTACGCTATCCCCCCAGTTCTCCCTCCCCCCCGAACAGGCGCCCTGACTGACCAGAGGAGGCGCCAGTGCAGCGACCGACCAGGACCACATACCCACATCCGGCTTCCCACCCGCAGACACGGCCAATTGTGTCTGTAGGGACGCCCGACCAAGCCAGAGGTAACACCGGGATTCAAACCGGCGATCCCCGTGTTGGTAGGCAACGGAATAGACCGCCACGCCACCCGGACGCCAGGGCTGATTTTTGATCCCAGTCTGCCTGTACAGGTAAACTTGCACTGACACAAGAGTCACTGCACCTGGCCTTCCCTGAGGTAACGCTTCCCGACGTGGCACGCGTGAAAAGGCTCCTGACGGGAATGATCCGGAATGTTGCTGCTGTGGGACTACTGGACATGGCGAGCCGTGCCTCAACCGTTGTCCCGGTAACTTACCAGGAACAGTGTTTGAAACGACCTTAAGTCTCACCCAGTCTCTTTGGAAGCTCTCTCTTTCTCCCTCTCTCTCTCTCCCTCGCTCTCTCTTTCTCCCTCTCTCTCTCTCCCTCGCTCTCTCTTTCTCCCTCTCTCTCTCTCCCTCGCTGTCTCTCTCCCTCGCTCTCTCTTTCTCCCTCGCTCTCTCTCTCCCTCTAGCTCTCTCTCTTTCTCTGTCTCTCCCTCTCTCTCTCTTTCTCCCTCTCTCTCGCTCTCTCCCTCTATCTCGCTCTCTCTCCCTCTATATCGCTCGCTCTCTCTCTCCCTCTAGCTCTCTCTCTCTCTCTCCCTCTCTCTCCCTCTCTCTCTCTCCCTCGCTGTCTCGCTCTCCCTCTCTCTCTCTCTCTCTCCCTCGCTCTCCCTCTCTCTCTCTCTCTCCCTCCCCCTCGCTCTCTCTCTCTCCCATCCGCTCTCCCTCTCTCTCTCTCTCTCCCCCTCGCTCTCTCTCTCCCTCGCCTCTCTCCTCTCCCTCTCTCTCTCTACCTCTCTCTCTCTCTCTCCCCCTCGCTCTCTCTCTCCCTCGCTCTCCTCTCCCTCTCTCTCTTCTCCCCACGCTCTCTCTCTCCCTCTTCTCTCTCTCTCCCTCTCCCTCTCTCTCCCCCCTCTCTCTCTACCTCTCTCTCTCTCCCTCGCTGTCTCTCTCCCTCGCTCTCTCTCTCTCTCCCTCGCTCTCCCTCTCCCTCGCTCTTTCTCCCTCTCTCTCTCTCTCTCTTTCTCTCTTGTGTACAAAGATACATAATCCCCTTGTATGTCTTCCTGTTTCTATCTAACCCTCTCAAGTTCCTTAGCTCAGCGTTAGAACATCTCACTCTTCCTCACACATCGCCTCTCACAACTTTGACTGATCTCTCTGTCTCTCTGTCTCTCTCTCTCTCTCTCTCTCTCTTCATCCTCACCCCAAAAGCAGCCATGCTTGATCTTTCATATTCT